>ML781352.1:839768-871186 GCA_009831015.1 Picea engelmannii | reverse complement strand
CTTAGACAAAGAAAACGTAAAGCAACGGATCCCTGATCCGAGAGTAATCTTGCAATGAAACTGAAAACTCGTTTCACAACTTCGTGACACGTAGTGTCACGAAGTGTGAACACTTGAAGAGTAATCGATCCAGGCCTCATGATATCTTTCGGCATTCTCTGGCAACGGCTCCAGCTGGCTGGTGAACCCGCTATCTCCCCTTCGAATCATAACGCATGCCATGGTGCATCGATTTCGAACTGCTCCACTGGTACCACTACAGTGCGAGTTGGTACCTGGTACCGGAACCCTGCGCCAAGAATAGCAATGGTACCTACCCAAGTGATATTAGTCTATTTGTCAATTTAAAGTATTAAAAATGCATAATAATAACTTGAATTTCAAAGATACCTTAGGTGACCCCTTTGAGTGGGAAAGGGATGTTGATTATATCAAAAGGAGGTCAAAAAGGGTGGTACTGGCATATAGTTGGAGGTCAATGGTATGTAGCATGGGCAAAGAACATGGTCAAAACCGGGGACCAACAAGAGCCTCGGATGAACAACTTCACCAGTGGCTTCAAACGCAGGAGCTTCATGATCATGAAGAACTAGCAGTGGTTATGTGAGTCTTCAGTCATAATGCGGAACATATTAGCTCTCTACGCCAGTAGTTCAGACACTTTCCAGGGAAGATTCAAGGACCCACATTTCCTGCATTTTCATTCGATTCTAGGGCTTCCAATGCCTTTCCCCCTCCTCCCATGGATCATCTACCATCAATGCAATTTAACTCAGGACAAGAGGTAGCACAATGGATTAATGTCGAGGTACAATAGTTGGACAATCTAAAGGATACAAATGAAGATAAGAACATGGAGGAAAGATACCTACAACCACATTAATATCTAATCATAAGTAAATTTTCTTTTTTTCTTTCCTTTTTTTTAGCCATGTATATCTAGCAAGTTAGCATTGGAGTGTATGACATTTTTATCAAAAATAAAGATATAAGCGGATATTCTAGATTCAATTTTAGAATTTGGAACAAGAATTTCTGTAACTTTTGTCATTATGACTACAATGGCTTTTCATAGTGTTAGGGTCCTAACACGCACATAGGTAGAACAATATATTCAGATGTAATAAAGGTCATTATTAATAAGGCCTTGCAATAAAATAGAATAAGTCGAAAGTAAGACGACCTAATAGAAGCTTCCGCTTCTAAAAGGATCTTCCTCTAAATGCTTCTTTTGATAGACATATTTAGTATAAATAGGAGTCGAGGGTATGAGAACCCTAGTTTTGAGATTATTGTAATAGAGCTCTGCTCGACTGGAGGTTTCCCCCTCGAAGAGGCCCATGAACATTGCTTTCAGAATCAAAGTGTTATTTTTGTTGTTATTCTTATATCATTTCAGTGTTATTGTGGTGATTATTCTGGTTATATTGTTGTTATTCTGCCATTTCTAGAATTTTATTTCTGCTCTGCATACTTTTTATATCTAGTATATTACAAGTGGTATCAGAGCAATTTCCTTGGCAGAAATTGTGGGTAATTTTTTTTTAGGGTAATGACGTATTCCGGCGTCTTTAAGCCACAGAGATCTGTCGTTATGCGCATAAACCTGCGATTGAGGGATTCATACACGCAGGAAATACAAGTGGTTCTTAAGCGCACATCTGTTGGCCACCCTTGTAACACTTGTTGGTACCCATTTGAATGGTATCGCATCAGACAACACCTGTGTACAGATCGGCCTAGATTTCCTAAAGACCTCTTCAGATAAATCGATCGGTCGCCTAACTGCTATAGTGCCACTGAGAACAACACTCGGGAAGATACTCTCTAGTACCTGGGTAGTTGGGTAGTACGGCTAAGGGTACAGTCTATCCTCCTTAGTTAGTGCCCTGAGATATTGGGTCGAGTACTATTGTTGGACCCCGCATGTATATCAGAGAGCTATAGCACAGGGCAAACCCTTGTCTGTAGAACCCTTGAATACCTAACCGTTGGGGACAGAAACATAAACAAATTAAAACAAACAAGATCTATTGTCGCGCAACTATGTTCGGGTTGCCAAGTAAATACACATTTCTTTCTGGTTAAGCATTTGGGCATTTCCTCTCTACAGTATTCTTCAGATCGGAATATAACTCCACAGGTGTAAAAAAACAAATATCTGGAAATTTTTTCACCATTATTTGAGACCTATTCCATTGGATTCATCTCTTCGCCCTTATCACATTCATCCATATCATTTTTCAGAAAAAAAATTGACCTCGCCCACCCCTTTTCAGTTCCCCCATCCTCATGGCCCATACCCATAGCCAAGACTTGGAAGCTCGCTTCAAAACCTTGCAATCTGCTCTCATTGAGACCCAACAAGAAGTGAAACAACTCAGTGTCAATGTTGTCGCCATCAATACAACCATGCAGTCCTCAATGGAGGAAATCAAACAAGACCTCACCACCCAGCTTGAATCTGTCTTTTGGACACTCTGCACCAAACTACATATCCCTACAGATAACCCTTCCTCTTCCTCACCTCCACATACTGAAGGTGACCATTCCTCTCATTCCCATAACTTTTAGAACCATCACTTTCAACGTGACCTGAGCCTTCTGCGGGTGGATGTGACCAAATTTGATGGCTCTGACCCCATTGGTTGGGTAACCCAAATGGAACATTATTTCTCTTTATACAGCATTACAGATGACTTGGACAAACTCCGGTATGGTGTTCTCCATCTAGATCAACAACGTTGGCAATGGTGGAAATGGAGAAAAACTTCTAGTCAAGGGTATATTGCTTGGACACACTTTGTGGCAGAGCTTTATGAATGCTTTGACACTCACACCAACCATTTGGGTCATTTGACAAAGTTGAAACAATCAGGAACAATGGAAGACTTTATAGCTGCCTTTGAGCGCCTGGATTTTCGGACAGAGGGCATGTCTGATGCCTTTTTTCCGAGAATGTTTTATTAGTGGCCTCAAGGATGAGATTCGGGCCCATGTCCTCATGGCTCGGCCTCAGAGTTGGGTGGAGGCTACTAAAAGATATAAAGAAGAACAACAGGTTGTATCTTCTCAAAACCGGAAACCCTCCTTTATCCCTTGCCCTAAACCAGTAAATCCCACTACTCCCTCCGCTCCACTAAAGATACAAAAATTGACCAGGGATGAAATGGATGAACGCCAACTCAAAGACCTTTGTTATAATTGTGATGACAAATATTTCTCGGGCCACAAGTGTAAGGAACAAAATCTGTATATGGACATTTCCAAGGATATTTCGGAAGAGGATATTGAAACTCCCCTTGTGTCTTAGTCACCTGAAACCCCCGACATAACCCCTCCCTCAGACCCTCCCAAGTAGAACCAGTCATTTCCCTCAATGCTCTCACTCGCTTCTCTGCTCCCCAAACCCTAAAGCTAATCGGTTACATCAAGCATCGAAAGGTCATCATTCTGGTTGATAGTGGAAGCACCCAAAATTTTATTCATCGCCCAAGAAACTCATTGCTACATCCATGTTGTCAATAATTTCCAAATCATGATTTCCAATGGTGGCTCCATGAAATGTGGAGGGCGTTTTGAAAATGTGCATCTCCAAATTGGTGACTACCACCTGAAATCTCATATGTTTTCTATAGGCATGGGTGGGTGTGACATTGAGTTGGGTGCAGGCTGGCTAAGGACTTTGGGTCCCATTCTCATGGATTTTAAGGAATTAACCATGCAATTTGACTAGGAGGGCCACCAATATAAGTTCCAAGGTATCACCATTGGTTCACCTAAAATCATTAGTTCCCATCACATGGAAAAGCTGCTCAAAAAGGGTCATTCTGGTGTTATTTCTCAACTCCATGCCATCCAAACAACAGAAACCCCCTCGGTGCTGCAAGACCTCCAAGCCATCATTTCTAAACATCAAGTGGTCTTTTCCACTCCCCAGGGACTCCCTCCTTCATGTGGTGTTCATGATCATTCCATTCCCCTTGTACCCGAAATCCTTCCTCCCAATATCCATCTGTATCCTCACCCCTTTTCCCAAAAAAATGAAATTGAGAAAATGGTCCAGGAACTCCTTAATGCAGGTGTTATCTGCCCTAGTATGAGCCCCTAATATTCTCATATGGTCATGGTACTGAAGAAAGAAGGTTCTTGGCGAATGTGTCCTGACTTCCGTTCCCTCAACAAACTTACCATTAAAGACAAATTTCTCATTCCTGTCATTGATGACCTCCTGGATGAACTGAGTGGTGCCCAATTCTTTACTAAACTTGATATTCGTGCGGGCTACCACCAGATACATATGAAAGAGGAAGACATTCCCAAGACTGCCTTTAGAAATCATGAGGGCCAATATGAGTTTTTGGTCATGCCCTTTGGCTTGTGTAATGCCCCCTCCACCTTCCAAAGCCTCATGAATCATGTCTGTCATCCTTTTCTCCGTCATTTTGTCTTAGTTTTCTTTGATGATATCCTCATCTATAGCAAGACCTAGACAGAACATCTTGCTCATGTGGATCAAGTTCTCCATCTACTCTCTTAGCACCAACTTTTCCTGAAATGGTCTAAATGTGCTTTTGGTGCCTCAGAAGTAGAGTACTTGGGTCATCTGGTTGGCAAGGATGGTGCCAAGGTGGATCCTAAAAAGATTGAAGCTATGCAAGACTGGCCTCACCCAAAGACTCTCAAAAGCTTGCATGGATTTCTAAGCTTAACAGGTTATTATTGTTAAGAATTATGGAAAGATTGCAGTACCTCTCACTGTTCTCCTAAAAAAGAACTCTTTCACTTGGACTCCAGTTGTTGCTCAAGCTTTTCAAACCTTGAAGATGGTCATGTGCACCACTCTAGTGCTAGCCCTTCCTAATTTCACAAAGACCTTCGTCTTGGAATGTGATTCTTCAGGGAAAGGAATTGGTGTTTTCCTTATGCAAGAAGGTTGGCCTTTGGCCTTTACCAGCAAGCAACTATCTGAAATAAATCTGGGCAAATCTATCTATGAAAAGGAATTGTTGGCTATTCTTCATGTCGTTGATTTATGGCACCCTTATCTATTGTGGCAACACTTCCAAATTAAGACAGACCATCAAAGCCTCAAGTGTTTTTTGGAACAACTCATTTCCTCCCCGGAGCAACAAAAATGGGTAACTAAGCTATTTGGCTATGATTATGAGATCATTTACAAGAAAGGCAAAGAAAATGTGGTTGCAGATGCACTTTCCCGCAAATATGAAGATGAAGGATCCCTTTTTTCTCTTTCCTTCATTGTACCAGATTGGCTCCAAGTTGTTCACCAGGAATGGCTACAAGATCCCAAAAGTTCGCAGCTGATCCAACACTTGCAGTCCAGTGCTCCAGCTCCCCCAAGGTACTATTGGCTCCATGATGAGCTTCGATACAAAGTTCGTTTGTATTTAAGTAAACAATAAAATCTTAAATCCACGGTACTTTCTGAGCTTCATGCTACACCGATAGCAGGGCACTCTGGGTTCACCAAAACCTATGATAGGGTCAAACATTCTTTTTTCTGGGATGGTATGAAACAAGACATTCGTAATTTTTTCACCGAATGTGATGTGTGTCAACGCAACAAGGGAGAAACAATCAAATATCCGAGCATACTACAACCACTCCCAATTCCACCTGCTATTTGGAAGGACATCTCTATGGATTTTATTACAGGCTTACCCAAATCGAGAAATAAATCAGTCATCATGGTGGTTGTTGATCGCCTTTCCAAGTATGCTCATTTCTGTGCTCTTCAACACCCGTTTACAACATCCGCGGTGGCTCAAATTTTCATGGATCAGGTCTTCAAGCTCCATGGCATGCCACACTCTATTGGTTTTGATCACGACCCAACTTTCACAAGCATTTTTTGGCAAGAACTGTTCCAGCCACAAGGCACCCAATTGCATCTCAGTACAGCTTATCATCCCCAGACTGATGGTCAAACAAAAGTTGTCAACAAGTTTTTGGAAACATATTTGAGGTGTTTTGCCTCGGAAAAGAAAAATCAATGGGCTCAATAATTACCCATAGTTGAATGGTGGTACAACACTTCATACCATACAACTACACGCATGACTCCTTTTGAAGTGGTATATGGACAGAAGCCACCTTCAGTTATCTCATACTTACCTGGTGTCTCGAAGGTCCAAGTGGTTGAACAAACACTTACATTTTGAGAGGCTATTCTTCGTACCCTCAAAGAGAATTTGTTCATGGCACATAATCGCATAAAGAAACAAGCAAATCAAGGTCGCTCTTAACGTCAATTTGAAGAAAGGTATCATGTGTTTCTTCGCCTGCAACCTTACAAGCAAAATTCCCTCAAGGCCGAGCATTGTCAGAAGATAGCACCCAAATTTTATGGTCCTTATACAGTTCTCAAGCATGTGGGACAGGTGGCCTATCAGTTAGATTTTCCCAGTCATTCAAAGCTACATCCTATTTTTCATGTTTCCTGCTTAAAGAAGGTGATCGGAACTAAGTTCCAAATTCAAACAAACCTTCTCGAGTTAGCCAAAGAAGGATCCATTTGGCTACAACCACAAGCAGTTTTGGATCAGCGTGAATGTTGCCTACATCAGAGAACCATCAAGGAAGTGTTAATCCAGTGGAAAGATACAACTCCAGCAGATGCCACTTGGGAACCGGCTACTATTCTGCAGCAATTTCCACATCTCAAGCCTTGAGGACAAGGTTGTTTTTAAGGGGGAGGACATGTTAGGGTCCTAACCCGCACATAGGTAGAACAATATATTCAGATGTAATAAAGGTCATTATTAATAAGGCCTTGCAATAAAATAGAATAAGTCGAATGTAAGAAGACCTAATAGAAGCTTCTGCTTCTAGAAGGATCTTCCTCTAGATGTTTCTTTTGATAGACATATTTAGTATAAATAGGAGTCGAGGGTATAAGAACCCTAGTTTTGAGATTATTTTAATAGAGCTCTACTCGACTGGATGTTTACCCCTCAAAAAGGCTTGTGAACATTGCTCTCAGAATCAAAGTGTTATTTTTCTTGTTATTCTTATATCATTTCAGTGTTATCGTGGTGATTATTCTGGTTATATTGTTGTTATTCTGCCATTTCTAGCATTTTATTTATGTTCTGCATACTTTTTATATCTGGTATATTACACATAGTTTTAGTATACCTAGGGAGGTAATATGGGGTACCTAGGGAGGTACCCAATGGGAATGTGGTTATGTATTATTAGTGGAGGCCATTCAATGTAAGGTGGACTAGGTCCACTATATTATTAAATAAGGCCCACTATGGTAGTTAGATATAATAAATATGCTTTCTATAAGATTCATTCTCTAGAATTTTCCTAGAAGATAAATAATGTTATATAAACAAGTGAAAGCAATCTATTGGAGCATACTGAAGGATATTGTGAATGTATCAAGCATTTCTTGAGGAGTGTTATCCTTCCTTAAGGATTAATATATGGTGTTACCCTACCTCAAGGGTCTTATCTATTTCTTGTGTTCATTGTTGGTGAATGGATTGGTTTATTTTTGGTTACTTCTTAAGTATATTTGCAGATCTATTCAGGTACTTAACAATTGGTATCAGAGCACTTTCCTTAGACAAAGAAGGGAAAAATGTTTTGGCTCTTTTTGTTATATTTTTCTAGGAAAAAAAGAGGGCGACACACTTCAGGTTCAGATATGAAACTTTTTGAGTATAATTTAGAAAAATAAATTGGATATTTGAATTCCTATGGCAAAAATACCCAATTTCAAAAAAACTAATCAGCCAAAATGGAGTCTGGGAAGCGAATTTATCATCATTTTAAATTTGGCAATTTTTCAAGGTTTTTTTGGAAGCAACTGCACAATTTGCACTGTAATTTTTTTTTTTAACCCTAGTATTTTTTTTGGTTAGGGAAAACAAGCTATTTTTTACTGGTAAAGATGATGTTCCTAGTATTGAAGTATTCTTAAAATCCCACAAGTCAAAATGGAAAGAGAAGTGGAGATTTTATTTAGTCTTTTATCTTAAAGAAGATGTTGGCACATGGTGGAAATCATTGGACCGAGTCAAGATGAGGGGGATTTCCGATGTAGAATTTGAAAAAGATTTTTAGAAAAATGGTTTCATGCCAAGAGTAAAGAAAGAAACAAGGATTTATTTTCATGTGGCAATTCTATATTACATGTTCATGTATGTATTCATAAAGAAAATATCATTGTTTCTATTAAACCTAGTTGCCTGCATAATTTTATCAATGTTAAGTTGGTTAATAGATACATAGCACATAGGTTGAGGGTGAAAATGTTCAAATTTTTACAGATTTGAAGATCACCATGGACAAATATGTGTTGCATTTAGATTTTATGCCATGGATATGAATGAAGTGGATATTGTTTTGGGATATCCTTGGATATAATCAGTGGGTGCCATTAATATTAATATGCAAAAAAAGTTTTTGAAATTGTGGTGCAAGAAAAAGAAAATCACCTTGCATGATGTTTCTCTTAGTAAGAAAGATGGGCCCACAGAGGCCAGCAAAGAAGTTATTGTTGAGTCCAAAGTGGAATAAAAAGTAGAGTATACAGAGGGAGATGAAGTAAAACCACATGAAGGTCACAATAAAGAAGCTAAGGAGGTAATTGAATCAAAGACACAGTGTGTTGTATATTTGAAGAACAAAGAACCGATTCCTACAGTTTTTGTATATCGTCATCCACATCATATCGAGAAACAACGATCATCAAGGCATGGAGGACTACCAACACTATAGGAAGACATCAGGCTAGAGAACCTCTCCCATGGAAACACCGACAGGATGCAGATCTAGATCAGAGTGGCAAGGCAGTAGTTGGACAACATGTTCATCTTCCATTAGGATGGATGGATGTTCATTCTTGGTACCAATTGACTATATTTCTTAGTTGATCCTATTGTATGGTTTATTCCCGTGTTTCAAGGATGAAACATGTGAAGGGGGATGGAATGTAGTATATCTAGGGAGGTAATATGGGGTACCTATGGAGGTACCCAATGGGAATGTGGTTATGTATTATTAGTGGAGGTCATTCAATGTAAGGTGGACTAGGTCCACTATATTATTAAATAAGGCCCACTACGGTAGTTAGATATAATAAACAGGCTTTCTAGAAGATTTCTTCTCTAGAATGTTCCTAGAAGATAAAGAATGCTATATAAAGAAGTGAAAGCAATGTATTGCAGCATAGTGAATAATCTTGTGAATGTAGCAAACATTGTTTGAGGAGTGTTATCCTTCCTCAAGGATTGATATATGGTGTTACCCTACCTCAAGGGTTTTATCTGTTTCTTTTGTTCATTATTGGTGAATGGTTTGGTTTACTTTTGGTTACTTCTGAATTATATTTGTAGATATATTCAATTACTTAACATTAGCCCTCTTTTTTTCTAATAAAATCATTACCCGTTTCTATAAAAAGAAAATAGCTTGTCCTCCAACCAAAATATTTTTACCTGCAAGCCATGGATTAGTCTCTCAAATACATCTTTGAAGACTTCATCAATTGCATATTTTTCAACATACCTAACATGAGCATTCTTCAAAACAATATATGCAAAACTAGGAGGTCTAAAAAGTATATCTGCTCTCATGGCATGTTTATTCTTACTATCCTAAAAAATAAAGATTATGGAATAAATTTTTCTCTTATAAATATGTATATGCCTAATCATTATTCAGAGAAACTAGACTATTGGTATTCTTTGTTTGTTTTGAAAGGTTCAATAGACTTGACTACAACTATAGTAGGAGGAGACTTTCATACCCATGTGCATTCTGGAGAAAAAAAAGGGGGAAGCAAGGTCTGGGATCCCATGAGTGAAAAGTTCATGGATCTTATTTCAGATTGAGATATTCAAGATATAATACCCCTTAAGGGGAATTACACTTGGAGTAATAGAAGAACTGGTCTCATTCACATAGCAGCCCGACTGGATCATTTCCTTATAAGTAGTGACTTTCTCCTCACCCCCCTTGACATTGGTTCTTGCATTATTCCCTCAACTCTCTCTGATCATAAAACCATCGCCCTCTTCTTTAACTTCCCCCAAAATCTTGGTCCCATCCCCTTCCATTTCAACCCTTTATAGATAGACTCTCCTTCCATCCCCACCTTGGTTCCTCAGGCTTGGTCTATTCGCTTTCAGGGCTCTCTGAATTTCATTTCAGAAATCAAGTTAAAGGCGATGAAAATTGCATTAAAAGAATGGGTAAAATCATCATATGTCTCTCCTCTTCAAGAAAAAATAGTTCGAGCAGTGGAATTAGCTATAATCTAGCAAATACTAGAAAATGAAGAAGCAACATAAGCCCTATTAGACCATGAAAAAGAATCATATCAGCGGTTACATTCCTCCAGGAGGAAATAAGAAGAGCATTGGCGATTAAAATCCAGGAGTATTTGATTGAAAGTGGGTGACTCAAACACCTCCTTCTTTCAGAAGCAAGCACAACATCGAAAGAGGAAGAACACAGTCATAAGAATTCAAACATATATCGGGCAGCATGTGGAAACACCAGATCAAATTAAGGATGCAACACTTCAACATTTTGCTAGTTTATATCACCAAAACAATGAAGAATATTTCTTTGAAGCTACCCAAGAAATGTTAGAACATATCCCTCATTACATTACAAATCAAGACAATTTCAATCTCCTAAAGGAAATCTCAGAAAAATAAAAATAAATAAAAATAAATAAATAAATAAATGAAGCAGGCAGTCTGGAGCATGGAGCAAGACAAAGCACTTGGACCGGATGTATTTTCCTTTAGGTTTTATAATCATTTCTAGGAACTAATTAAGTCAAACCTCTAGAGAATGTTGAACTATGTGCTTAGAAAACAAAAATTTGGAGGAGCAACAAACTCAACCTTCCTGCCTCTAATCCCCAAATAGTCCAATCCATCAAATTTCTCAAGGTTCCTCCCCATCTCTTTTTGAAACTCTTCTTATAAGATTCTTACTAAAATCATTTCCAATCACATTAAGTTATTTCTTTCCAAGCATGTTTCAAACAATCAGGGTGGATTCATAGAAAACAAAAAAATCACTAACAATATTGTTTTGGTCCAAGAAGAAATTCATATAATTAAAAGTAGCAAAGATAAAGGCATGGTAATCAAGTTGGACATGGAAAATGCCTTTTATCAAGTCAACCATTCCTTCGTATTCTCAATCCTTAATGCGTATGGTTTTTTAGAGACTTTTATTAACAGGATAAAAGTATGTATTGAAGCTCCCTGGATCGCTCCAATGATCAATGGCAGGCCAACTCAATTTTTCAAGTCCAGTCGAGGAGTAAGGAAAGGATGCCCCCTCTCCCCTTATATGTACATTCCAATGGTTGACTCCCTAAGTAGAAATATGGATTCTGAAAGGAGATTTGGCAATCTCCCAGGTCTACAAATAGCTCGAGGCACCAAAGATATTAATCATTCTCGATTTGTCGACGACACCCTTCTCCTAGGATTAACCTCTACCATAGTTACAAGACAATTTAAACAAGTTTTAGACACTTTCCTCTTAGCTTCAGAAGGTAAAATCAATTTCTCTAAAAGAAAAATCTATGGTTGGAATGTATCCGGGCATATCAGGGATGTGATCTCAAGAATCCTCGACTTTCCTTTTATTACTACATGGAAACATTTAAAATATATGGGAATGCCCATATTTTTGAACTCATCACATTCTCAAGAATGGCAGGATATATTGGACAGAATTGCATCCCAAATTCAAATTTGTGGTGGTCGATGGCAGAAATCAGCAGATAAAATAGTCCTACTCAATTCAATTTTATCATCTCTAACTATTTTTCAGTGTACAGGGATTTTGGCTTCCAAAGGAATTTTGGAAAAAATATCCAGATCTATTCGCAGATTTATCTCAAAAGGAGGGAAATCAAACACTAAGAAGTTTCACTTAGTCAAATGGAACACAGTTTTCCATCCTTGTGATAAGGGGGGGATTTCCATCAATAACCCCTCCCAAATGAATACGACATTGGGTTCCAAGCTTGCCTGACATCTCATCATTGTTTCCCCAAAATAGTGGAAGACAATTCTTCTAGAAAAAAAAATCAATGCTCCCTGGCTCCGGTGCTTAGATGCTCCTCTTCCCTCTTCTAATGGTTCTCCTATATGGAGGCTCCTAAAATCTGCGACACCCCTTATTTAAGAAAAACATTTTTTGGGTCCCTGAAATTGGAGCTATGATAAATGTGTGGACAAACAATTTACTGGGCAAAGAGTCGTTGGGGAATTTAGAGGCATTCCAACCCATAAAACTTTGGTGTATCTCTAAGGGTTTTAATTATATCACAAACTTTTATGTTTGTTCACTTAATGCTACTTGGCGTAACTGGAAATATCTTGACCCTCCACCCCATCTCCGCCCATTGGCCTCCTTTTTTTCAACTAGTTGACCGGTTGTGCTCCTATTGACTCACAACAAAAAGATGCTCGTTGTTGGGAAATCTCAGGGTATATAGTTAATGAAGGCTACAAACACATGATCTCATACATAGCAATTCCAACTTCTTCAAAACTTTGGGAATCCATTTGGTATGGAGCCTCTTTGACCAAAGTGAATGCTTTCAATTGGCTCATGGTTCATGGGAAGATACTAACAACAAAAAATAATTAGAAATGAGGGTTAGCAAGTCCCTCTCATTGTCCACTTTGTTTGGAAGATCAAGAGACAATTTAGCATATTTTCTTTGAATGTTCCCTCTCCAATCATATCTGAGAATTTATGTATTTACCCCTTCATCCACATTATCATCCTCCTACAAACTAGATAGAAATGTTTGTGCATTGGAAAAAACGATATGCTGGAAGCTTCTCTAAAAAACATTTTTTTTCCCAATTATGGAGACAGGTTCCAAAATTCATCTGCTAGGGCATTTGTCTTGCAAGAAACAAATCTATTTTTCATGATTTCTCACCCTCTTCCTATCACATTTTCTCAAATGCATGTGGGATCATCTTTGAAGTATCTTCTCTTAGAAAATTTCCTCAAGATCCTCTTGCGGTATTGGAGGCGTATGAAACTGCTTGGATATCGAATATATTAAGTTCTATCTTCTCCCAGAAGGCATGGAAACTTAGATTCAGTGACTCATATTTTAAAACATGGAAACATCAACAAGTGTCTTCTATATTATTTTTTGATGGGGCTTCTTCAAGAAACCGAGGGGTGGCAGGTGCGAGCGGAGTTATCATTGGATCTGATGGACAAAAGATATTCGAATTATCTTGAGGACTTGGTCAAACCTCTAACAACAATGTTGAGGCACTAGCAGTCTATATGGGAATGCGCCTAGCTCTGGAAAGAAATATGACAAGACTAGTGGCCATTGGGGATTCAAAATTGATTGTTAAGGGGCTCTGACGAATAAATAAAAATGTTCATCCAGTCCTTGTAACAATTTTTTCTCGCATAAGAGAACTTGAAGCTAGCTTTGAAAGAACTCATTACTTTGATATTCTAAGGACCCAAAACTCACCAACTGAACTCTTAGCTAAATCGGCAAAGCAAATGGAGCAGATTCAACTAAATCTAAATGGTGTGATTAGGAATGAGGTTATTCCATAAAATTAAGTGTAAAATCATTACTCTAAGCTTAGTATTGACTCAATTATGGTCGATTCGATACATTAGTGTTGGAGGCCACTTAGGATCTTCCTTGATGCCAACTTTAGCATGTTTGCTCTACCACATAGTCTCTAGGCTCATGTTGGCTCGCTATGGTTTCACTTGGATCACTCCAATCCTCACAACATGGAGCGCCCCTTTCTCCATAGGAGCACTCCTGTCATTTCACAACCGAAGCATCAACCTCCCTTATTCATGTTCTTTTTCCTTCCTGTGTATTTCCCAATCTCATTCGCTTGGCATCATACGAGTCATGGCTATGGATTCGATTACTTTGGTGTCACAGAGAGTCACTCAACCACCTCATCAGCTTTCATTTCAAACACTAGAGTCATCCTTAAGATCATGGGGATCAATTATGAACTTCTTCATTGAGAAGCATTATGAGCATAACAATTTGAAGAGGATGAAGGAACAAAATCATTTTATCAATCTCTTCTGGAGCTCACGCAGATCCAGGTCCCCTCAAATATTTGTCTTCTATAATTCAATGAATGGGAGAATGTTCAGACGCAGTCGGGAAAGGTGTGAGTGTCCAAATTTTTCTCTTAGAATCCTTCAAGAACATGTTCTAGATCAGAAAGAGGAAATCTAAGAGCTAAGAGCCTCGAATGAACAACTTCACCTGCGGCTTCAAACACAGGAGCTCCTTCATCATGAAGAAATAGTAGTGGTTATGTGAGCCATCGGTCGTAATGAGGAACATATTAGCTCTATATGCCAGCAGTTCAGACACTTTCCAGGGAAGATTCAAGGACCCCCAATTCCTGCAGTTTCAGTTGAGTCTAGGGATTCCAATGCCTTTCCCCCTCATCTCATGGATCATATACCATCAACGCAATTTAACTCAGGACAAGAGGTAGCGCAACGGAGTAATGTCAAGGCACAACAGTTGGAAAATCCAAAGGATACAAATGAAGACAGGAACATGGAGGACACATCCCTGCAACCACATTAGTAGCTAATGATAAGTCAATTTGATTTTTTTCTTTCCTTTTTTGTAGACATGTATATCTGGAAATTTAGTATTAGATTTTCTGACATTTTTTTATCAGAAACAAAGATATAGGCAGATATTCCAGATTCCATTTTAGAATTTCGAACAAGAATCTCTGTAAATTTTGTAATAATGATTGCAACGGATTTTCATAGTTGTAGTATACCTAGGGAGGTACCCAATGGGAATGTGGTTATGTATTATTAGTGGAGGTCATTCAATGTAAGGTGGACTAGGTCCGCTATATTATTAAATAAGGACCACTATGGTAGTTAGATATAATAAATAGACTTTCTAAAAGATTCCTTCTCTAGAATTTTACTAGAAGATAGAGAATGTTATATAAACAAGCGAAAGCAATGTATTGGAGCATAGTGAAGAACATTGTGAATGTATCAAGCATTGCTTGAGGAGTGTTATCCTTAAGGATTAATATATGGTGTTACCCTACCTCAAGGGTTTTATCTATTTCTTGTGTTCATTGTTGGTGAATGGTTTGGTTTATTTTTGGTTACTTCTTAAGTGTATTTTCAAATCTATTCAGGTACTTAACAATTGGTATCAGAGCACTTTCCTTGGCCAAAGAAGGGAAGAATATTTTGGCTCTTTTTACAATTTGTTTCTGGGAAAAAAAGAGGGCGACACACTTCATGTTCAGATATGAAACTTTTTGAGTAGAATTTGGAAAAATAAATTGTATATTTGAATTCCTATTGGAAAAATACCGAATTTCAAAAAAAAAAATCAGCCAAACTGGAGTCTGGGAAGTGAATTTATCATCATTTTAAATTCGGCAATTTTTTAGGGTTTTTTCGAAAGCAGACGCACGATTTGCACTATAAGTTTTTTTCTTTTTTAAACCCTAGTTTTCTTTTTGGGTTAGGGAAAACAAGCTATTTTTTACTAGTAAAGAGGATGGTCCTAGTATTGAAGAATTCTTAAAAGCCCACAAGTCAAAATGGAAAGAGAAGTGGAGATTTTATTTAGTCTTTTATCTTAAAGAAGATGTTGGCACATGGTGGAAATTATTGGACCGGGTCAAGATGAGGGGGATTTCCGATGAAGAATTTGAAAAAGAGTTTTAGAAAAATGGTTTCATGCAAAGAGTAAAGAAAGAAACATGGGTTTATTTTTAGGTGGCAATTCTATATTACAAGTTCATGGATGTATTCATAAATGAAATATCATTGTTTCTATTAACCTTAGTTGCCTGCATAATTTTATCAATGTTAAGTTGATTAATAGATTGCATGTTCCTACAAAGAATTTTCAAAGCACACAGGTCGAGGGTGAAAATGTTCAAATTTTTAAAGATTTGAAAATCACCATGGACAAATATGTGTTGCATTCATATTTTTATGCAATGGATATGAATGAAGTGGATATTGTTTTGGGATATCCTTGGATAGAATCAATGGTTTCCATTAATATTAATGTGAAAAAAAAGTTTTTGAAGTTGTGGTGCAAGAAAAAGAAAATCACCTTGTAGGATGTTTCTCTTAGTAAGAAAGATGGGCCCACAGAGGCCAACAAAGAAGTTATTGTTGAGTCCGGAGTGGAATCAAAGGCAGAGTCTACAAAAGGAGATGAAGTAAAACCACATGAAGGTCACAATAAAGAATCTAAGGAGGTAGTTGAATCAAAGACGCAATGTGTTCTAGATTTGAAGAGCAAAGAACTGATTCCTACAGTTGTTGTATATCGTCATCCACATCATATCGAGAAACAACAGTCATCAAGGAAAGTGCATGAGCATCAACACAATTATGCACAAGTAGGGAACCAAAAAGGAAATCAATACAAATGTGCATGGAGGACTACCAACACTACAGGAAGACATCAGGCTAGAGAACCTATCCCATGGAAACACTGAAAGGATTCAGATCCATATCAGAGTGGCAAGACAGTAGTTCGACATCATGTCCATATTCCATTAGGATGGATGGATGGTCGTACTTGGTACCAATTGACTATATTTCTTAGTCGATCCTATTGTATGGTTTCTTCCCATGTTTCGAGGACAAAACATGTGAATGGGGATGAAATGTAGTATATCTAGGGAGGTAATATGGGGTACCTAGGGAGGTACCCAATGGGAATGTGGTTATGTATTATTAGTGGAGTCCATTCAATGTAAGGTGGATTAGGTCCACTATATTATTAAATAATGCCCACTATGGTAGTTAGATATAATAAATAGGCTTTCCAAAAGATTCCTTCTCTAGAATTTTCCTAAAAGATATAGAATGTTATATAAACAAGTGAAATCAATGTATTGGGGCATAGTGAAGAATATTGTGAATGTATCAAGCATTGCTTTAGGAGTGTTAACCTTAAGGATTAATATATCGTGTTACCCTACCTCAAGGGTTTTATCTATTTCTTGTGTTAATTGTTGGCGAATGGTTTGGTTTATTTTTGGTTACTTCTTAAGTATATTTTCAGATCTATTTAGGTACTTAGCAATTGGTATCAGAGCACTTTCCTCGCCAAAAAAGGGAACAAATTTTTGGCTCTTTTTGCAATTTTTTTCTGGGAAAAAAAGAGGGCGACGCACTTCAAGTTTAGATCTGAAACTTTCTGAGTAGAATTTGGAAAAATAAATTGGATATTTGAATTCCTATCAGAAAAATACCCAATTTCAAAAAAACAAAATCAAATGAAATGGAGTCCAGGAAGTGAAGTTATCATCATTTTAAATTCGGCAATTTTTCAGGGTTTTTTCGGAAGCAGGTGCGCGATTTGCACTATAATTTTTTTCTTTTTTAAGCACTAGTTTTATTTTTGGGTTAGGGACAACAAGTTATTTTTTACTAGTAAAGATGATGGTCCTAGTATTGAAGAATTATTAAAATCCCACAAGTCAAAATGGAAAGAGAAGTGGAGATTTTATTTAGTCATTTATCTTAAAGAAGATGTTGGTACATGGTGGAAATCGTTGGACCAGGTCAAGATGAGGGGGGTTTCCGATGAAGAATTTGAAAATGTGTTTTTAGAAAAGTGGTTTCATGCCAAGAGTAAAGAAAGAAACACGGGTTTATTTTCAGGTGGCAATTTTATATTACAAGTTCATGGATGTATTCATAAATAAATTATCATTGTTTCTATTAGCCCTAGTTGCCTGCATAATTTTATCAATGTTAAGTTGGTTAATAGATTGCAAGTTCCTACAAAGAATGTTCAAATCACATAGGTCGAGGGTGAAAATGCTCAAATTTTTAAAGATTTGAAGATCACCATGGACAAATATGTGTTGCATTCAAATTTTTATGCCATGGATATGAATGATGTGGATATTGTTTTGGGATATCCTTGGATAGAATCAGTGGGTGCCATTAATATTAATGTGCAAAAGGCATTTTTGAATTTGTGGTGCAATAAAAATAAAATTACCTTGCAGGATGTTTCTCTTAGTAAGAAAGATGGACCCACAAAGGAGCAAAGAAGTTATTGTGGAGTCTGAAGTGGAATCAAAGGTAGAGTCTACAAAAGGAGATGAAGTAAAACCACATGAAGGTCACAATAAAGAAGCTAAGGAGGTAATTGAATCAAAGACACAATGTGTTGTAGATTTTAAGAACAAATAACCAATTCCTACAGTTGTTGTATATCGTCATCCACATCATATCGAGAAACAACGGTCATCAAAGCAAGGGCGTGAGCATCAACACACTTATGCCTCAGCATGGAACCAAAAAGGAAATCAATACAAAGGTGCATGGAGGAATACCAACACTATAGGAAGACATCAGGCTAGAGAACCTCTCCCATGGAAACACTGAAAGGATGCATATCTAGATCAGAGTGGCAAGGAAGTAGTTGGACATCATGTCCATATTCCATTAGGATGGATGGATGGTTGTACTTGGTACCAATTGGCTATATTTATTAGTCTATCCTATTGTATGGTTTATTCGCGTGTTTAGAGGATGAAACATGTGAATGGGGATGGAATCTAGTATACCTAGGGAGGTAATATGGGGTACCTAGGGAGGTACCCAATGGGAATCTGGTTATGTATTATTAGTGGAGGCCATTCAATGTAAAGTGGACTAGGTCCACTATATTATTAAATAAGGGCCGCTATGTTAGTTAGATATAATAAATAGGCTTTATAGAAGATTTATTCTCTAGAATGTTCCTAGAAGATAAATAATGTTATATAAAGAAGTGAAAGCAATGTATCAAGCATTGCTTGAGGAGTGTTATCATTCCTTAAGGATTGATATATGGTGTTACCCTACCTCAAGGGTTTTATCTGTTTCTTGTGTTCATTATTGGTGAATGGTTTGGTTTAATTTTGGCTACTTATAAAGTATATTTGTAGATATATTCAATTACTTAACATTAGCCCTCTTTTTTTCTAATAAAATCATTACCCATTTCTGTAAAAAGAAAATAGTTTGTTCTGCAACCAAATTTGTTTTACCTGCAAGCCATGGATTAGCCTCTCAAATACATATTTGAAGACTTCATCAATAGCATACGTTTCAACATAGTTAACATGATCATTCTTCAAAACAATAGATGCAAAACTAGGAGGTCTAAAAAGTATATCTTCTCTCATGGCATCTTTATTCTTATTGTCCTAAAAAATAAAGATTCTGGAATAAAGTTTTATATTATCAATATTTATATGCCTAATCATTATTCAGAGAAACTAGACTATTGGTCTTCTTTGTTTGTTGTGAAAGATTCAATAGACTTAAATACAACTATAGTAGGAGGATACTTTAATACCCATCTGCACTCTGGAGAAAAAAAAATGGGGAAGCAAGGTACAAGATCCTATGAGTGAAAAGCGCATGGATCTTCTTTCAGATTGGGATCTTCAAGATATAAGACCCCTTCCTAAGATGTAATTGAATCAAAGACACAATGTGTTCTAGATTTTAAGAACAAAGAATCGATTCCTACATTTTTTGTATATCGTCATCCACATCATATCGAGAAACAACAGTCATCAAGGCAAGGGCGTGAGCATCAACACAAGTATGCACCAACAGGGAACCAAAAAGGAAATCAATACAAAGGTACATGGAGAACTACCAACACTACATGAAGACATCAGGCTAGAGAACCTCTCCCATGGAAACACTGAAAGGATGCAGATCCAGATCAGAGTGGCAAGGCAGTAGTTGGACATCATGTCCATCTTCCATTAGGATGGATGGATGGTCATACTTGGTACCAATTGGCTATATTTCTTAGCCGATCCTATTGTATGGTTTATTCTCATGTTTCGAGGATGAAACATGTGAATGGGGATGGAATGTAGTATAGCTAGTGAGGTAATATGGGGTACCTAGGGAGGTACCCAATGGGAATCTGGTTATGTATTATTAGTGGAGGACATTCAATGTAAGGTGGACTAGGTCTACTATATTATTAAATAAGACCCACTATGGTAGTTAGATATAATAAATAGGCTTTCTAAAATATTCTTTCTCTAGAATTTTCCTAGAAGATAGAGAATGTTATATAAACAAGTGAAAGCATGTGAAGAATATTGTGAATGTATCAAGCATTGCTTGAGGAGTGTTATCCTTCCTTAAGGATTGATATATGGTGTTACCCTACCTCAAAGGTTTTATCTGTTTCTTGTGTTCATTATTGGTGAATGGTTTGGTTTACTTTTGGTTACTTTTGAAGTATATTTGTAGATATATTCAATTACTTAACATTAACCCTATTTTTTTCTAATAAAATCATTACTCGTTTCTGTAAAAAGAAAATAGCTTTTCTTGCAACCAAAATATTTTTACCTGCAAGCCGTGGATTAGCCTCTCAAATACATCTTTGAATACTTCATCGGTAGCATATTTTTCAACATATCTAACATGAGCATTCTCTAAAACAATAGATGCAAAACTAGGAGGTCTAAAAAGTGTATATGCTCTCATGGAATCTGCGCTGGAATCGGTTGCAACCTTGAATGGTTGTTGAAGTTCTGGTAGAGTTAGTATTTGTGTAGAGTTGATCTTTTCTTCCAAAGTGTCGAAGGCCCTTTTCTGTCTGCCTCCCCACTGAAATACTTGTCTCATCTCAAGCATTTCATTTTAATGTAAAGGATTAAGATCATCGAGAGCATTAGATTTATCAGGCTCTTTGGTTTTCACAATCGTAAGCACAAGGTTCTTACAAGAATTTATGGCTCTCTTTATTTGACCTGCACTAATAAGTGATGGGTTAGCTTCCATGCTATGAGCTCTAACAATGTATTCCATTCCATATTTTGTGAGATGGTATTTGTTCTCATTCTGGAAGAACATGGTTTTTTGTTCATAAAGATAAGGACTCTCTAATACAATACCACATATATCCAAAGGAACCACATCCAAATCAACCTCATCTATCAACTTAGAAGCAATAGAAAACCTCAATCTTCACTGACCGGTAACCTAAAGTTTTGCATTTTCATTCACCCAACCAAGAGGGTAAGATTTCTGGTGAGGTCTTGTGGTTAATCCCAATTTCTTTACAATATCTTTAGATATCAAGTTAACTTGTGAGCCCGTATCAAACAAAGTTTCCACTTTTGTGTGTTTGGTCACTACTCTTAAGTGGAATAATTCACTTCTTCTTTCATAATTTTCAAGAGATGTAATTGTAGAAATTGAACTAGCATTCAAGGAAACTTTACCTTGTAATCCAACGACTGTGATCTTTTCCTCATCACCTGAGTCAGAACCTAGGTCTTGTTGCACAGTAGCAACAATTTGTTGCTTCCTTTGGCCACCAAAATTATTCGTTCTTAACTCTGGATGCAACTTCCAACAATGCTCATCATTGTGCCCATCTTTTTGGCAATGAGTGCAAGATGATTTTTCTCCCTCTTTCTTTGTTGTAGTTGTCTTGTTTTCCTTTCCTTTGCCTTTCCTTTTGAAATGGTCTTCTGAGTGCTTGTGATCTTCCTATATATTATTTCCCCTGCTTTCAATGTGAGTTTCTTTCACACACACCTCATCTAAGTTTGTGGGATTAAACAATAATAGTGTATGTCGAATGTAACTGTGAAGTGCGCCACTATACTTCATCAAAGTTTCATGAGAATCTAAAGGAATATTTAATACAAGTGCTTACTTCTTAAATTCCTCTATGAAACTCTGAACGCTCTGACCTTTACCCTATATTAAATTTTTCCATTCCATCATGTCTTTTTGAACATAACCCAGTTGATAAAATTTATTTTTCAATGCTGATGTAAATTCAGACCATGAATAAAGGAGTTTATCATTATGTTTTCTACCTTTCTGAAGTTTGCTTTCCCACCATACAAGGGTTGTGCCTTCCAGCCGAAGAGAAGCCAACTATATCTTTGCCTCGTCCTCTTCGATCTATTGTACATGGTAGTAAACTTCGATCTATCTAATCCAATTTTTAAGCTTATCTGCATTAGCTTCTCCATTAAACATGGGAAAATTAAATTTCACATCTAGTTTCAACAATGACTTTTTAGAAGTACTTGGATGAAAATTAGAATAATGAGAATGCGAAGAATGATGAGAATGAGAGGAAGAGGAAGAAGAGCTTGAACTTGAATATGGTGATGTTGTATTAGGAGGATCTCCTCCAATTACATGGTTCACTGAAGCATTATCCTCTCCTTTA
Source organism: Picea engelmannii (assembly GCA_009831015.1). NCBI lineage: Eukaryota > Viridiplantae > Streptophyta > Pinopsida > Pinales > Pinaceae > Picea > Picea engelmannii. The sequence goes on along the minus strand of ML781352.1, from coordinate 848,901 downwards.
GCTTTCTTCTTGTTCTCCTTTTTTGCCCCTCTCTCTTCATAATCTGCATATAATTTTTCTACCTTTCTGGAATCTGGTAGAAGATCTTGTGAAAATTATGCTTATGCTCGGCACACCTCTCTTCATCATCAATTTTTCTTCCTCGAGTTGAATGTCCAATATTTGGGTTGACAGTCTTGATTTTTCCTTCACCTTATTTGATCTTGGCCCTGGTAAGCATTCATACTCGCAATTCAATTCAAAGAAGACCGCTCTGGTACAAACATGATCCTAGATATTTTTATCGATGACATTTATGTGAATTGCATTAAGAGAATAAATAAAAGATTATGTGAAACATGATTAAAGAAGACATAATCATTGAGAAAAGATGAGAAGAAGAGCACGAACACAAGACATGATAATGGAGTTCATCCCAACAATGGACTATGTCTCCAGGCCTGCTTTGAAATGGAGAGGCTTTATATTATCTCAACAATAAATTGGCATAAATTACATGGCTATACCTCAAACTGGAAATGGCCTATAGATCCGCTACTCTGATCCAAAATCTTACTACACCAGTGAATTCATGGTGAGGATTAGTGCAAAATCGAGTGTCAAATTGTCTCAATCTGACATTGTCACCTCCAGGCCTCTCCTAGGCTCTCTACCTCAACATTTGTGCCACCGGAATGCAATAAATGCTTCCCTAAATAAAAGTTTGTGCCACTGTACCTGTTGGGCATGGACCCCCGAGCTCTGGAAAAATTAGGAACTTAAGTGATAATTTGGGCATATTTACCAACATGGTTGCTAGCCCGGTTGGTTGGCATGGTTAAAATTAAGAATTTGGTTGGGGGAGGTCCCAGGGTCAAACCCGCATGCCTCCCCTTTTAAACTTATTGTTACAACCATATATATTAACCACATATATTAACTTGACCGCCAACCATATTTGGCATATAGTCCAACTTCCGAAGATTTGTTTGGATTGGAGCTAACCTTGATGTCATCTGTGCACGGATTCCATGGTATATGACCTATGCATAGATCCTCTATTAAATGTTAACCGACGGATATGGGGTCGGTGACCAGTCTAGTGGTTATATATATATATATTGGTTTGTTTGATTTGGGCCCCCATTGGGCATTTCCAAGGTGCTACGTGGCACCCTCCTATTCACTGAGCATGTCCAGTCATCACTACCAATTGTACCAACCAAATGTTGCCAAGTGTAAAGCTGCAAGAGCACCACTTGTCACCCAGTTACAATGACGTAATCTATTGTGTGTCATCCACATATGGTATGGCCCTGCCACATGGTGGCCACTGAGAGGTGCCACGTGGAGCTCCCTAGAGGTTCCACGTGTCACATTTTTATTGGTTCATTTGGCCATCCAAAAATGCCAAATCAGCATGCCATGTGTCATCTCCTGGGTGGTTCCATGTCAACATGTTGACATCATCATTACATCATGATCACATCATCTCTGCATAGTCAGTTGTACGAATGTTGATGTCACCTTGTTGACTTTGACCAGGTTAACCAAAACTTTGACCATCCATAACTTCTTCGTTCGGACTCTGTTTGAGGTGTCGTTTGCATCATTGGAAATCTTGCAATGAGCTCTTCAACTAGTCATTTTTTTTTAATCAGATTTGATGACTTTGAACTTTTTCCCTTTTAGATCCTCTTGGATCAAATGTTGTTCGTATTCCTCATAAGTGCACTAGTGCGCACATTAAAGTATGAAGTCCTAGTGCATGCAATAAAATAAAGTGAATTATTGGGTCTATAATCATAAGATGCATTGGTTCTTACATCAATACAAGGTGCACTTGTGCAAATTGTTGCAAAGTACACTAATGTATTATTTAGTTACAAGCACATGCATGAATATCTAACAAGCATCAATGCAACCAGTATTGATAAAAGCATTAAGGTGTATGGTATTACAAGAACATTAGTGTGTGTAATAGTGATACTAACACTAGTGTGTAGAGTAGAAACAAGAACATTAGTGTGTTTTGGGGAAACAACCAACAATGCATTATACAATATCTTTCAGTTATGTAAATGTAGTGTCTATATTTTTGTTGATTGTTACACAATGTTAAATAATTATCCTAAATTATATTGTTAATAATATTGATGTTTTATTTTTTATTGTTTCATTTTGATTTAATCACTACACAAAATATATTTTGTTGTGTAATTAAATGAATAAACCTAATGAAATGACATCTAATATCCAATATTTTTTATTCTTATATTGTAAATCATGAAGATATTTCATAGACATATCCTCAAATTTAAATATCATAGAAGAAAATTCCCCCTATAATTGACCCAAGATAATCATGGGGACAAATTTACTTTGATTAACCTTATATTTACTCTCTTAATCCAAATCCATGGTAGGTTGAAAAAAAACCACATTTCCTCTCATGAGCTTGTTAGGGAGGGCATTCATATAGAAATAAAAGGTAAACATGTCATTAGAATGCCAATTAGAGGGATTGTAATCTTGAACTTATCATTAAAGTATCAAAACATTTCTCCTAGAAGACTCTCTCAGTCATAAATTGGAAGAAGAAAGAAGAAAGGGAAATCTCCTTGGCTTACACATAGCGATAGGGGTCAAGGAAATAAACCACTCTCAATTCGCAAATGACCCTCCTATTGGGATCAGCTTCTATTCGTATTGCCATGCATTTTCAGAAAGTTCTTAGCTCCTTCCTTGCAGCCTTAGGTGGTAAACTGAATATATCGAAATGCAGGATCTATGGGTGGCATGTTCTAGGGCACTTAAAAGATCAAATTGTCATAACTTTTTGTTTCCCCATTATCACAACTTGGAACTGCTTCGAATACTTGGGAATGCCAATATTTCTTAGCTCTTATGGCTCTTCTGCTTGGCAAGAAGTCATTGGAAAGATCTCAACAGGAATTCAAAATTGGGGAGGTCGTTAACTCAATCCTACAGGGAAAATTGTTCTTATAAAATCAGTTCTCTCTTCCCTCTCCATTTTTCAATGTTTAGGTCTACTAGCTCCCAAAGGTGTCCTGGAAAAAATCTCCAAAGTGCTCAGAAATTTCCTATGGGTTGGAGGTAAAACGAATACAAAAAAGTTTCATCTTTTAAACTGGAAACAAGTTTTCCAACCCCTTTGTTGACGGTTGAAAATGTCAACGTGTTTTCGCCCGCAAAGTGTTGCTAAAGCCTATTATTATATAAAACTAAATAATACTAGTAGGTGGGACCCCTTGAACTATTGAAGATCAGATATGTTCATTTTAGATGTTATGATGATGTGATACAAAGGTTTACATGGTTGATGAGATATTGTTGTCGTTGGTATGAGTTGAGCTTTTGAGATGTTGTTCCTTCATGTTACTACAGCCTGCTATTCATTAATGGTATTTTTCTTCTCGCACCTGCACAAAAAACATGTTAGTGAAAATTGTATGAAAGGTAGTTTTGAGAAAGGCAAATTAATATAACAAATGAAAAGGTGACCTAGTTCTGCAATACTACATTGATTGTTGTTAAACCGTAGACAACAAGAAAATGGCTATGGAATTGTGTTTGAATTACATAATTTATATGCATATGGTTGAAAAGTTGGTGGCGCAAGGCGATAATGCAAATGGTCATACAATGGTTAATTGAATTATGTGATTGATCCACATAAGGTACATTTGGATAGTTTGAATGCCAGTGGCTCATTTAATAAGTGGTGAACGTTAAGGGTTATGTGTTTTTGTTGAGTTATGTGATGTGAAATGCATATGGTGATAGCGCTACTAGATTTTAATGCGGTGATGGTTTCGATGCATGTTTGATTAACCATGTTAATGGAGAATTGTTGGCATGTATTGTTGAGTTAATGAGATGTGGGTGGAGGCGATGTGAATTTACTCCAACTCACCTTTACCCTTCCCATTGGCCACCACCCTAGTTGGACTATTGTTCGATCTCGCTGCTATGTTTACGCTCCGAAAGTTTAGCAGGGTGAAACCGCTTGACCACCTCTCATTTTAAGGATTTTGATTAACAGGTATGTCCTTTTTTGGCCATTCTTGACTTCACTCTAGTTATGAAATGATTACTGGCTCAGGTGTATGGGTTTGTGTTTTTCCTGAGTGTTGGAACTGTGTAAAATTTTAGTTCTTGAATGGAAAATGGATGGTTTTTCCTGCAATGTTTTTGAGTTGTATAAGTTATCACTCTTCTTGGTGATAGCTCTTTGTTACCACTACTATCTTAGTTGGAGGTTTTTGTTGTTGGGTTGCTTGGCTAGATGTCCCCACGCATGTGCATCACTTGTCTAGTCTCTGGTTTTTATGGGTTTAATGGATGAAAAGCATTCTTTGTCACTGTGTTTTGTTCATTTGGGAAATGGTTGATTTACTCACTAAAGGCCATGAAATGGGCTCTCATGTTCTTACTCACCCTTGTCATCACCTCAATGTTGGGGTTGTTTTAAGAGCTACAAGGGTTATTTTAAGAGCTACAAGGGTTACACCCTTTGCGCGTTAAGTGTCACTATCGGTCGGGTTGGAGCCTCGCTCCTCTGTGGTAGCCCTCCTGTCTCAGACTTGTCATATATCTGTGAATAATTTGTGGTTCCCTCTATGTATGCATTGTTGGTATTGAGGTTTGTCACCATTAAAGGAAGTTGGCTCTAGCTTTCCTATGTTATTCATAGTGCGAACCTTTAGCTCTACAAGTCCAAGGGTTCACATGGAACATCAGCCTAGCCTGTGGGGTTTACCACTTGTGTGTTGGATGGTTGTATATTGCTGATTATTTTCAGTACAAACCCGTCCAGTTGGTTATGTGACAATCGTGTTGGTATGGCATTTAGTTATTGCCTCTGTGATTATAGAGATAAACCTTACATTGCCAATGGCACTTCTAAAATTTCACAGTCACCCGCCTTATGTCAAATAACTCAGTAGCATTAATGGAAGGGCCTCTACCCCAATTTGATTGGATGAGTGGGCATGCATAGCCACCACAGCTTGTTCGGTTGATTGATTTCCTACCACAGTGGTGAATTGTTTGTTGTTATATAGTCACTAGTATTTGCGCTTATGATGATTTGGATGATGGCTAGCATTGCTTACAAGTTCTTGGTGTTGTTCACACATGTCACGTTCTGTGTATGGTGTTTTGCAAAGTAAAATAAGGGGCATGGTAACTATGGTTTTCCTTGGGGCCAAATGAATTTTGAATTGGATAACTATAGAAAGTATATTCCCTGCATCCTTGTGCTTGTTGGTTGTATAGACCTGAGTGTGCACAGCATAGTCGATCATGGGTGACTAAATCCAAGAAATCTTATAGCTTAGCACGATATGTTGAGTTATCATCGTGGTTGTGTGTTTGTTGTGTCAAGTAGAAATGTTGCACCGAGGAGTTTTGTTGGTTGCGCACTGTGTATAATATGGATAGCTTGTTTGTATACTCAAGGATACCCATAGAGTTTTAAGAATGTTATTTATTGCAATCAACCACTGGTTAAAGCAGGCATGTTATTGGTGACAGTCGGGTTGGATAGGTGGCCCAGTTTTAAGTCATATTGAATTTTTTTTTTATGGCAGAACTACATTGCCTGGGCAAATTACTCTTACATAGATGGTGTCTAAATGGTGGTTGTTAGTTGTATGATTAATTATCATTTCATACATGGAAATTTAGTCTTAATTATTGTGGTTACTGCATATATATGTGAACCAATATCATTGAATTTTTTATGGGCTCTATTGCAGTAATAATGACTTCATTATTATTTTGAAAACATGACTTTTGAGTATAGTTGTGGATTGAAGAAATGCATGGCAGTAGTTGATGTTGATGATTACAGATTGGAAATGGGTACGGTTCATTAATTTCTATGAAATGTAGAGTGTGTAGATGAAGGGAAAAGAGCCTCTTACAAATTGTATGGAAAACTTATTGTTTTGTAATGGCACTGTGTTGGATATTTGATTAATGAACAGTAAACTAGTTAAATGCACAGGGATTATTATTTGGTCAAATGATTGTTGGTTGATGCATCTTTTCTTACTACAGAATGTTTTATGGGTCGCTTGATTAATTTCATGAACAGTAAACATTATCCTCCCCTTCCATTATATCACTTTCCGCTAATTACAAACCCTTCACATATCCCATATTCATTTTTTCACTCCCTGTTCTAATATTGATTACATCCCAGAGAACTTATGTGTTAAGTGGATGAAAGTGGCAGTGTCTTGGGTGGATTGCAGTGAGGTTTTTATTGGTTTTCTTTACATTTGATTGTTGTTGTCCTTTAGCAAAGACCATTTCTTCTCCCCTTTCATTATATCATATTTTCTCTCAATACAAACCCCTCACATATCACAGGACATTGTTTCACCCCCCCTGCTCATTGATTAACATTAAAACAATTTGTATTGATTGGATTGCATGAGTCTGATACATTCTGAGCCAAATCTATTTCATATTTTTAAGAGTTGTCATGTATGGTTATTTAAAAGACTATTTGCTAATTTATCATGCCTTCAATATGTTTTTTTTTAGTCGAGGTAGCCATGGTCGAGGAAACAGAGGTAGAGGTAACTGGAACCGGGGCCCAAGAAGGCCCAGGTTCTCTATACATTTTGATGTTGATTCAGAAGATCTTGGTCAAATGTTTCATGCCGGATTATTTGATTGGGTTGGTCGGGGAATATTCTGACCTAGGCATGAAAGGCCTCCTTTCCAATCCCCACAATCCCCTGGTATCCATGTACCTCCTCATGTCACCTTACAACCTGAGGTCCCTGGAAATTATGGATGGCGGGAGATTGTCCACCCGGCAGTCCCCCGACATCGTGGCTGGCCCAACTTGACTTTGCCTGCTCCTCCATCTTTGAACCCCATTGTCCAAGCTTCCCCTAACCACTCGCCAGTGCAATCCTCCCATGCTAGCAAGAGATTGAAGACTAAATCCTCCCATGCTAGCAAGAGATTGAAGACTAAATCCTGCCATGCATTTGATAAAGGAAAAGCCACTCCTGCCCCTTCCTCACCCTCCAATGACTCTAATAAATCCATGTCTTCCTAGATGCATTTGAGGGACGATTTTTCCCATGTGATTAGTGAGATAAAGCCTAAAGGCTCTGCCCAGCCTAAGGCAAATTCAGGAAAATTAAGAGGTGACAACAGCAACCAAGGAAAGGTTGCATCACAGACTGGGAAATATGGCTTTTGAGTTTTATGTTATTTATTGTTTTATGACAATTAAATTCATGGATTTTTGGACAACATGTTTTATTTTGGATATATGAGTATTATTTTGAAATAATTTCAAAATTTCATGAGCTAAAACTGCCAAAAGTAAATATGTTGATGGGAGACACAGGGAGGTGTGTTTTCTTAACTAATGGTTATGTTATACTTGTTATGATTGTTATGAACTAAAGGGAGTCGCAAGGGGTCCCACCTACTAGTTATTATTTATTTACGACCCTTATTATGCTTATTACTTTCCCCCCTAACTAACGTTAGTTGAGTCTTTAATTAGCTTAACTAATGAGTTGGTTCAACTACTTCAACCAATTCTAATTTATTAAAATCAAAAGGAAAGGGAGGAACAAGAGGAGGATAGAAGCAGAAGCATGCTAAGGTTTGCTCTTTGAGTTATGTTGAGATAGTTCAGTTTTCATTCAATCATATATTCATCATAGCCTAATTCTCTTTTGTGATAGCAGAGTCTTATTGTAGATAACAATATTCAGGGCTTAATCAAATCATTCAGACACTTGTTTTTCAGAGGTGTTGATCTATCTTTGATAGTCTGTGTAGACTTGTATATTTGTGAATTAATTTTCATGACTGATAAAGGCTATTGTGCAGAGTCGAGTGGGCAAAAATTGGTGGCAAGCCGATTCAGCTTTTAGAGTTCAGTTTTGGTTTTCTGTTAGAGGTCCTTTTGTATGTTTCATCAGGGATGTCTAAGTTTGACTTTGGTCCAAGATTTATGTATGATATTTTTTAAAGAAAATGACCCTTTGGTGAATTGGAATGAAATAAAGGATTTATTTATGTCTCAACTGTCTTGATTATCATCTTGGTGTCTTTAATTTTGCTTGTACATTTATTTCAGCAACTGTTATGTTCAGAAAATTACATAAAAATTGAATTTCCAGCAAGCTTTTTGTTGATAAAATACTAGCATAAGCACTCGTAATTAATACTTGTGAGTTAGGATGTTATTTTTGTTGGCTATAAACACAGGGTGATATTCCCGTCTACTTTGATTTATCTAAGTAAAGTCCGAAAATGCTTGAGTAAGATCAATTCATATCTTTTCCTCAACATTTATTTGGCGACCATACTGGGGAGATCTTTGATATCTCTCTGGTGAATTTTTATACTCGGTTTTCATCGATACATCTTTCTTTTTCTGATTTTGATTCTTTGATTGTTTTGCTATTAATGAATGTTCATGTTGTAAGGCAGCCCAATCTTGAGCTTGGTCTCCAAGACTAGACCAGCATTGCTTTGAACCTGTTTCATACTATTTTAGACACTCCTAGGACCCGTGTTTAGCTTAACCATTCTTGGGCAGTGATTGAACGAGATATTGGTGTTCAAGAACAATTGGAAGCTAGACGTAGGCAACCTAGAAATCAACAGTAACCTTTTGTTTCTTCAGTTTTGGCCTTTCTTTCATGTCCTTTGATTCACGTTCTTCTAGAAGAAGAAGAGGCTTGTCACCCGAAATCAATCCTATTGTTGAAATAGGAAGGAGAAACATTGTGTTATCTGCCCAACAAAGTGCTCTAAGAAGAACTTTATCTGATTCATCCAGCTCATCTTTCTTTCCCTCATCTATCATCCACAAGATGGCATCTAGTGGTGACTCTGGTGGCACTGGAAGTGATCCATCTTCCCAATATTCATCGTCATCAGTGATTGGTTGTTGATACTAAGAGGGGGGTGAATTAGTATCAAGTACAATTTAAAATCTTTTTCAACTTATAATTAAACCATTCAATTATATCCAATGATAAATGAACAATGGTATAATATTTACACCAATACACCACAATACACCATGCACAATATATGAGAAATAATCAATAGTTTTTGTTCAAGGGAAGTAATGACT
>ML781352.1:799873-836028 GCA_009831015.1 Picea engelmannii | reverse complement strand
AAAGAGCATGATGTATACTATCCATCCATGGGTTTTGTATCTACATGTGCATTTTCCTTCATGTCCAAATAACTTCATCAATCTTGTGGTCCAAAACCCATGACTAGGGTTGACATCAATGACAACAACCAATCTTCCAACATTGGTAGCTTATATAGCCACCATATCCATGTCCAATATACTACAAACCCCACCAAAGTCATTAAAAATTATGGGCTTTTTCAATTCGAAGAGGATGCCACAACCACACCATGGCATGTGTCATCTCCTCTTAACCTAGCACCTACTACTCACCCACTTCCGAAGTTTACAGAGCATTTGCCTAAGTTTTCAGGAAATAACACTTTCAGTACCAATGAACACCTAGTGGCATTTTCTAATGCTTGTCATAACATAGGGGCCAACGAAATGACACATGCATGCACTTGTTTGTCAATTCCTTGGAAGGGAAGGCTGCAGCCGATTTCTTTGACCTTCCTCCTAAGATCCTGTCTACTTGGGAGGAGTTAATATATTGGTTCCAATCCACTTATGGGAAATCCAAAAGCCCTACCGAGAAGTTAAGGGAATACAATAACATCACTTTCAAAGATGGTGATACCATCAGGTCTTTCAACTTGCATTTCACCAAGTTGTATAATCAAATCCCTAAACTTATCCGCCCTAAGAACCAAGCTGCTTTCATGCATTACTACAATGCATTGCCTTCTCCCTACCGCCATAGGCTTGAGGAAAAGGCCATTGATAATCTCAGCTCTGCCATACACACTTGCTCAGAGTATGAGAAACATATTGAATGAATTGGTCTACCCCAGGGAGAATCAATTAGACAGACAGATATGTCCACTCTCTTACAGCTAGTAAAAGATATGAACAATCGTATGATAGCTTTTGAGCGGAAGGGTATTGTCTCCCCTCTCACCCCTGGAGCTTCATCCTCTTCTACACCCCCTTTTAGAAATCCGGTTGAAAACATTTTTCAGCCTAAGGTTATCTTGGCTTGGATTTGGTGTAACTTTTGCGAGGAGCACCACAAAGAAACCACGTATGAGGTAAAGAAGAGTGCCAGAGATAAGATCTTTGGAAAAATACCAGAAGCTACTATTGTTGTTCTAGACTTTGCAGAGCCAGAGGATGTCATGGTTATCAATACTAGAAACAAATCCTATGCTCCCAAGGGAAAATTTTACCCTCCCTGCAGTTCTTCTAGCCCGAGCTCATCCTCAACTAATGTTGTGCCCCAGGTTCCTAAGATTCCTGAGAGTCAAAGAATCACTCCTCCTCCCCCCTCTTCCAAATACAATATCTTGAATCAATTGGCCAACATCAAAGAAAATGAAACCCTCCTAGACATGGTTGTCGTCTTTGAACAATAGATCTATCTAAAACAATTCATGGAAGGAAAGGATTCTCTTGTAGCTAATCTTTCTGAAGGGGTAAACAAAGAGGATTCTTCTGTAAATAAAGTAGGTGTACATAACTTTAGATACCCTATAAAAAAAAACCCTTTTTATATTTATACAAAGATCATGGATAATATTACCCATTGTTGCCTCATTGATGGTGGTTCAGGCCCAAGTGTCATGTTGAAGATTATTATGGAAGAGCTAGGCTTGTCTTGTACAAAAGAAAATGCCAGAAGCATGTTCTCCTATAATAGTCTATGTTATAGAAAGATTTGTCTCACCATTGCTATCTTGCACAGAGGGCCTTTTTCCATTTCCCTATGTAGACTTATCAACCCCCTTTTTGATAAATCCAGAACCAAAATTATATATATATTTTTTTCACATATACGCTCCCTAACTACTTCACAAGATACGTATACGCTTGTTGCTCCACTACAGCTCGTGTATATTGGGATTTGTGCCAGAAAATAAAAAATGAGGTTGGGTTTCCATGTCATGACAAAATATCTCTGATATTTGGCCTTCCATATACTAGAAATGTTCTGAATCGGCCCTTCAGTTGGATTCTGGAGGCTATAAGAGCACAATTTCGAGCTATGGAAAAAGAGGAGAAAACATTCAACTCTGAGAGAAAGGTTACTCTGGAGAAATTACTTCATATTGAGTCTGCATCCCTTTGTCCCTCAAGTATAAACACAGTTTTCAGCCCCCAAGCTCTTTCCTTATTGTTGAGACGACCTCATTACCTCTTTGCTATGAGCTTGCCTTTGGTGGAGGATTGAAGTGGTGGAGACCCAGTTGGAAGGAACTTGGTTTCTTGGTTTCGAACTGTGCTGGCACGGAAGTCTGTAATGTTGATACTTCTGTTGATCAATTATTAATAGAAATAATCCTTTCCCATCCTATCAATATCTTGCAAATATACTATTATTATCCATGGGCATGTTTGTAATGTTTATTAATGGATTGTGCTATCTGGTGTGCTAACTCATTTTATATATTGTCACTATATACTTGCATTGCTTGTTTGTTGAGAACTTGTTACAGGTGTAAAGCTTTGGGTCAAAGTGCTCAATGGTGGAACGACATCAAACGATTGGATCGAGGTAGGCTTGTTCCTCGTATTGCACATTAGTTTATATAGCACATGTTAGAATTGAGTTGATTTCTGCAGTCATACCTGTCTGTTGTGGTTTACCCTTGGCCATAGAGAATTTTTCCCTTGTAACAGAATTGGCGACTCCACTGGGGATAGATCTTCCTTCTAAGTGTTGAAGTATTTTTCCTTCTTACATTGTTCTTTTTCCTTTGTGTTTCTTGTCGTATCACAATTGGACAGAGTCTATTCACTTTGGCTCTAATTTTTTCAGCCTTTTACCCTTTCCTAGCCTCGTTTTAAAAGATATACGCCCTTTTTTCCCTGACAGTCACGTATTCACTCTTGTTGTCCCACTGCAAGAGGCATATATATGCCCTTTTCTCTTGAACAATCGCGTATACCACTTCACCTTGCTTGCTTTCTTGGTTTAGTGACTGTTGGGTAGGTTTTGAGGATCACTAAGCCATCTTAGGTCTCTGTGGTGCTTGTTGAGATTATCTGGGATGACGGGAAACCTGTTTGGAGTTGAATTTTTGGGCGGCATCTTTCTCTTTGTTTTCCATTTTTTATTTGTCCTTGGTAGTTGGGTTGTCTACTTAGTTGCTTGGTATTCTGCTCGAGTGACTGCTTTTATACACAGTAGAAGTTATATATCAAGTCGCTTATCAGTCCATGCATTTTCTTTCTAATACATTGAAGATACCAAAAAAATAGGTATTTTACATTGGTTGGTATTTTTGTCTTAGAACCTTTATCATTAGCTTAGCACATTTAGCAAAAGATTTCATTTTACTTTTGAGTTGCAGAGTTAAAATTGAAGATTGCACTATTTTTATTTATCATTTCATTCAATGAAAAGTTAAAGTTAGGCTTTGCATTATATCTATTTTTATTTTCATGCAGAGTCATAACACCATGAGTTTCATTTCCATACCTTTTAGTGCAATTAAATTAACATATGTGTCTAAGACAGGGAGTTGAGAAATCCATTGTATAATTGGTAATATTATGAGGCTCCACTCACACCGGAGTTAAGCATGAGGTCATGCGAATTTTGTTGAAGGGATAACCCCTGGATACTCACCTAGCATCAGAGATATTTTTGTGGATTTATTCATATTTGGGGATCTTGCTATTATCCATACCTCTGTGAGAGGCGGTACTTTCAAGGTTTCGGGCTTTGCTACCCTACCCATATGGTAATCCAGACTTACGACTATTTGTTTTTGCATCGATTATACAGTGGTTGATTAGTTGCTTGACTTAGGTTTCTCATAGGTTACTTGTAGGGGTTATTCTTCTTGTATTCTGAGTCAGATAGGGGTCGGCCAACACACAACCTTTATGGAAGATTACCTCTGTAGGGGGATCTGACCGACTGGTTGTTAAGCCTACGAGGGCCCTTATAACTAATTCTATTACCTCCAAACTTTAGCAGGGAGTCTCAGGTCCCTCCTGGACGAGGCATACCTTCTTTAGTGAGGGAGGCCACTCAACTACTTTAGCCCGTTTGCATGCATATTGGTCATTTGACTTTTTGGTATGCTCTTTGATTACTAGTTGGCCTTAGGATATCTTTTTATTTGTTGAGTCATAAGTCGCCGTGGAGTAGGACCAACTTCCTCACAGGTCCCGTCTGTTGTTACAGTTGCCACTGGTTTTCGAGCTATTGCCTTCTAAAAGGCATAGAGTTATCGAAAGTGGTACACATACATCCACTTTTCAGACTTGTGATCCCAAAAGGATGAGTACTGAGTCTAGTCTTCAGAACACTAGGATTTCATCAACTCCCAATCTCACTATAGTTAATTTCACTCCTTCGACACCTGCATCCGCTACAGTTACAGTGTCGGAGGCCTACACTGGTACTATGGCTCGGCTCATAGTCAATGCTTTGTCTCTTGCCTCTAACCCTATTGGGGGTTTTGGCCACTCATTGAGTTACAATGTTCAAACCATCCCCATGGATATTAGTCCATTTTCTTATGGTATGCCAAGTTTCACTTCGCAGTTTTCGACTGCCATCCCAGTTGTTGGCCATAACGCTAGCCTTGGACCTGGGGGCACTATGCCTCCTTAAACTCCCTTTCTGTTTGGTATCTCTCATGTTCCCCAAGTGAATCCTAATGTAGGAAGTTTCCCCTTCCTTAACCCTGGGTCTAATCCTTCTACAGATGGATGGAACAACCAAGTTGGCGGACAAGTTCCGCCCTATATCCCTATCCCCTCGGTTCCTAATTTGACCAATAATTTTGGAATAATGAATCCACTTCAATCCTATGGATTCCCACCTAGAGAAGGTTAGTCTTATGTTTTGGGCACCCCCCAACCTGGATCTAATCCAATTGGGGGCAGTTTTAACAACCCTCAGTTTGGAGCTAATCCAACTAGGGGCAATTTTCATAACCCTTATCATAACATTCCTGCTGGAATGATGCCCAATCCATATTTCACGCATCCGCCCGGAGGAGGGTATTTTAATTATATGCAAGGTTCTGGTCCTTACTAGAATCCTGGATGGAACGCAGATCCCAATACTTGGTCTTTTGCGGGAGGATGGGGTCAGGTGTCGCAACCCCATATTCCCTTTCTGGCCATGCTTAATATGCCAGATTTGTCTAAAATAATGAACGACCCGGTGAGTCATGATCCCACATGGCCCCCTGTCCCCACCAAGATTCCTTCAGACATTCCAAAGTTTGAGGGTAAGAATGGCGAGGACCCTGGTGATGATGTCACTACTTTTCATCTCTGGTGCTCATCGAATTCTTTGAATCATGATTATATTAGATTATGATTGTTTCAGTGCACTCTTATCGGGATTGCGTCACAATGGTATATTGAGCTACTCGGGGGACATATGGGTCTTTTCAATAGTTAGTGCTAGTCTTTCTTAACCATTTTCAACTACCCATTCGTTACGATGTTGGCCTTGAACTTTTTTCAACTTTACGCCAGGGTTTTGGCACTCATATTTCAGACCATATCCAGGAATGGCGTAGGTGAAGACGGTTAGTTAAGACTCCCATACCCCTGGACTTTCTTTTAGAATGGTTTTTAAAGTCTTTGCACGCTCCTATTTCAAAGGACATTGCTACTTCTAGGGTCTTCAGCGAGGAAGAGGTCGTTTTTAGAGCCCAACAATTTGATTTGATCTATGCTCAGTCTGGGATGTTATACCACCTTCTTCTCAACACACCGCGGTCGACTCATGATCCTAGACAGAGTCCTGGGCCCCATATCGATGGCATTGTGGGGTCCACCAATGTAAAGTCCACAGACTCGACAATGAAGTTTGTCAGAGGACCAACTTCATCTAGATCCTCCAAACCCACCCAATCGGCGGATGTACATTCCATGCAGTCGTCGAAAACCAAAATGGTGAAAAACTACCAGATGGGAATAAACGGAGAGGTCGAAATAATTGTAGAGGTGGGAAGAATAAACCCAAGGACAAGAATAATAATGGAAAATAGAACGATAATGCTGGAGAGGGAACGAAAGAAAAGCGTAAGGTTAAGTTTCCTTGTAAACTTTGTACTGATGATCACCTTACACACTTATGCCCCAAACTTGTGGAGGCTACAAGGCTTTTAAATCTTCCACCTGGTGTGTTAACAAATCCTTTTCCTCACAACCATCACTTAGCCTCAAGTTCTTCAAACGCCGGAAATGCACCTGGTGGGAATCAAAACCCACCACCGCAAGATGGCGACCATGTTTGTATCAATATGGTCGATGTAAAAATCGATATATCGACTCGCTCTCGAGATTACGACTCTTCAAAAGCTAGTACTAGCCTAGAAGATCCTCCTCCACCCCCGAAGATGAATTTACAAATCGAGAAACCAGAGCCACTGCCTCGTATTCTGAAAGGAGTATTCAAGCGCTCTACCCATAACCCTAATGCTAGAATCACCCATAACTACTCTATTGTTGAGGATCTAGGAAAAACACCTTACGCGATGTCTTCTTTGGAGGTACTCCAGACGTGTCCATCACAAAGGAACGCCTTACTCTCTGCCTTAGGAGCTCTAGTACCTAGTGGCTCGAAGATCATCAAGTTTGATGTCATGGATGTGAAGCCTCGTTTACCCTACCATGTGGCTTTCCAAATCCACATGGAGTATTCTAAATATACCGTCAAACGAGCGGTCGTTGATGAAGGTGTTTCCACTTGCATGATGTCCTTAGTCTGTTGGAAAGCTATTGGTTCTCCAACCCTTTCAAAGTTTTTGACCATGTTGACTGCATTCGACGGTCATTCCTTCCACCCTCATGGTATTCTCCCCGCCTTTCCGGTCCATTTAGGTGGGAAGACGGTAGAGGTGGAAGTAGAGGTACTTGATGCACCTCTCGATTATAACCTGTTACTAGGTCACAATTGGAATTATGCTATGGTCGTCGTCGTATCGTCCATTTTCCGCACGCTTTGTTTTCCTCATCAGTGGGAGATTGTGACGATCGACCAGTTATCCTTTGCGTACTCTAGCCCGAATGCATCTATTGGATTGTCAAACCCTGTGGTCGACAATTATCAGCCGGAAACTGAGAATATTGATGTCAAAATGTATTCTTCCCTCATGGGTACTTTCGACTTCTTGGCACCGACTCACCACATTTACGCCATGTCCAGTATGCCCGCTTCAGTAGAGAGGTCCATCCCTTTCCGCACTTCTTATTTTAGTGACCCTTGGACCCTACCTTCTCTGACTTCATCGATTGAAGGTCAGTCACATGTTGGCATGGCTATGCCACTATCGACAGCAGAGATTTCACATCAAGCTATCCTTGACTCTTATGTCGATCCCAATCTTGTTCCCTCGTAGACGGTCAAGGAGGATCCAATTCTTAGGCCCGTGTGGGCCACTTCGTTATCTTGTTCACATGATTTCTTGGATGAGACTTTTCCTTCGGACGAAGCCATCCTTGAAGCCATGAATGTTTATGAGAGACCTTGGGACGATATGCATCATCGATATTATTTTCTCCCAAGTCTTGAAAGAATTGAGCAAGATGATTTTAGATCTACCCTGAGTGAGATAGTCGGTCACGTCGTAGTTCCACTTGATACACATGGCATTTATGCTGAAGGGAATATGGTAAGTATTTCTCCTACAGTCCAGATCGATATCTCTTGTACCCCTGGAAAGATCAAAAATGTAAATATAGGTGCAGATTGTTCTCCAGAAGAGATTTTGATCTACACCAACCACTTCAAAGAATTTTGAGACATATTCACTTGGTCATATGAAGAGATGCCAGGGATCAACCCTCGTATTATCGAACATGATATTAGGACTTACTCGGATGCTAAACCCATTCAAAAACATCTTAGAGTTGTTAATCCTAGGAAGGCCCCCGCTATTAAGGCAGAGGTAGAGAAGCTACTTAATGTCGACTTTATCTACCCGATTCCCTTGACCGAATGCGTATCCAACCCCGTTCCCATGAATAAAAAGAAAGGAACCATCTGCATGTGTATGGACTTTCGCGACCTAAACAAGGCATGTCCTAAAGATAACTTCCCCACACCTTTCATTAATCGGATTCTCGATGAGTGTGCAGGAAGAGAAATATTTTTTTTTATGGACGGAATTTTAGGCTATAACCAAATCCAGATCAAACCCAAAGACCAACATAAGACATCATTCATATGTCCTTGGGGCATGTTTGCATACCGGAAATTGCCTTTTGACCTGAAAAAAACTGGAGCAACCTTCCAACTAGCCATGAATTTCACTTTTCATGACCTCAAACACATAGTCGAAGCTTACCTCGATGATCTTGTTGCTCACTCTTGCAAGAGAGTGGATCATGCTACGCACCTTCGACTGGTTTTTGAAAGATGTCACTACTATAGAATCCGACACAATCCTAAAAAATGCATATTTTTCACTAGATCTGGTCGTCTCTTAGGATTCTTAGTCTCCGAGATAGGGATCATGGTAGATCCACTTAAGGTTGAGGCAATTCTTCAGTTGCCTCCCCCGCGCATGATTAGACAGCTTCAAGGTTTACAGGGGAAAGATAACTTTTTGCGTCGGTTTATTGTGAATTATGCCAACATCACTAAGGGTTTCATGTGCCTATTGAAGAAAGAAACCTTGTTTATCTGGGATGAGCGATCCTAGCAGTCTTTTGACGCTTTAAAGAAATCCTTGGTATCGACCCCTCTGCTGAAATCTCCTGATTACAGTAGAGATTACTTGTTGTATATCATCGCGTCTGAAGAGACCATTGGTATGGTTCTAGTTCAGGAGGATGATGAGCTCCACGAGCACGTCATCTACTATCTCAGTCAAAATTTAGTCAGTCCTGAACGTAATTACGTGCATGTTGAAAATCTAGCTTTGGTTGCCATCCATGCAGTCCAACGTTTACGACACTATATATTGCTTTGAAAAAATACTGTGGTTTTCGATGTTAATCCATTTCAATACATCTTCACTAGACGTATCATAGGCGAAAAATATAATAAATGGATTGTCATCTTATAAGAATTTGATCTCTACTTTGCTTCGGCCAAGTCCAAGAAATCACTAGTTTTTGCATAGTTAATATCTGATTTCCCACAATTAGACAAAGATTTTATTCATGTCGATTCATTCGTAGATGAACACATTTTCCTCGTCTTGTCATCCAACCCCTGGTATGGAGATATTGTTTTATATATCCAAACCTTGAACTTCGCTCGGCATCTCTCACAAGATGATCGATGGTGTGTTAAATACCAAGCCAAAAAGTATACAATAGTCGACGACACTTTGTATCGTCGAGGAATAGATAGTATCTTATGTCGTTGCTTAACTCACATGGAAGCTAAGTTAGTCCTTAATGATTGCCATAAAGGGGCTTGTGGTGGTCATCTATCCGAGCTTGCGGTAGCCCAAAAAATCTTGCGAGCCGGTTACGTATGGCCCACCATCTTTAAATATTGTATTGAAGTGGTTAAGAAGTGTCACCCCTGCCAAGTGTTCACTCGAAAAATGTGCTCACACCCAGCCCCTCTTCACCCAGTCATTACTGTCGGTCCCTTCACCAAGTGGGGAGTAGATTTCATTGACTGCAACCCAACTTCAGTTGGGGGGCATCAACACATTATCGTGGTTGTCGACTACATCACCAAGTGGGCCGAAGCCATGCCTACCATGAAATCCAATGGGAAGACTACAGCTTTTTTTGTATTCAACCAAATTATCGCCCGGTTCGATATCTCGAGTGAGATTTTCACTGATCATGGAAGTCATTTTCAAAATGAAATGATGATAGAACTAGCATCTAAGCTGGTGTTTAAACATGATCACTTGTCTCCTTATTATCCACAGGAAAATGGGAAAGTAGAGGCCGTCAATAATTCTCTCAAGACCATCTTGCAAAAAAAATTTAGTCGAAGCAATTCCAATTGGCACATCATGTTATATCCCACACTTTGGGCATACCGAACCTCGATTAAAACTATGACCAATTTTTCTCCTTTTCAGTTAGTACACGGTATACTTCCCATTGAATGCGAAATCCCTTCTCTCAAATTGGCAGTTGAGCTCCTACCTGACACTTCGGATTTAGAGTGACGCCTTGTACACCTAGAGAGTCTTGATGAGCAACGTCGAGATGCATTTACGGCTATCTAGGAAAACAAGAAATCTGTCAAGGTTCAATACGATAAGTCTGTCTATCCCTGGTTGTATGTTGAGGGTGACTTGGTCCTCTTGTATGACCAAGCCAAAGAACCGCTAGGGGTAGGCAAGTTTAAACCCATGTGGCACAATCCTTATTTCGTGTGACGTGTTCTAGAAAAAGGAGCCTACGAGTTGGAAGATTATGAAGGGAATAAATTGGTTGAGCCCAGAAATGGGCTCTACTTAAGAAGGTATCATGCTTGAGCCCTGGGCTTGGGCGAAACCCTTTGTATACTAATGTAAATTTAGTGCATATACACCTTTTCCACTTTTTTGTCTTTGGCTTTCTTATAGAGTTTTCCCTTTTGTTGGCAGAGGTCAACGGAGTCTTTGGTCTACGTAGGATTCGCAGATGGAGCCAGTCGTCATACACGAAACTTAGCTTCTGCCGCTTTAGTGATTTACTTGCCCGAGGGTCTGTTGGTGTCTTCAAGTGGTGTATGCCTAGGGCCATCCACAAATAATGTGGCCGAATACAGCGTCGTCGTAGAATTATTGCGTGATGTTATCTCACATGGTATTCTCTCTATAGAGGTGGACCTAGATTATCAGTTAGTCGTATGTCAGTTGAAAATTCATTACTATATGTGTGATCCGACGTTACTCCGTCAATTCCTACGGGTATGTCTTTTAGAACGACAATTTGATTTTATTACATACTTTCACATTCCTAGAAGTTCTAATCATGTATCTGATGCCTACACTAGTTATGTTTTCAATTGGCATTTGTCACATTAATAAAGCAAAGAAAACCATTAAATAAATGTACACATTGTAAGATATAAGTACAGTCGAAGATCCCTCTTTATATATTTCCAAAAAATATTGTGTTTTATATTACAAAATTGGGGCTAAAACCCTCAAAAATACATATGTAGTCAATATACATGTCCCATGACATCTACGCATGTGGTGTCGGATGAGTCTCGTGATGGAAAACCACGACGTTGGCGAGATGTCGGAAGAGTCATACCCATGCTCTAGGTACACCAACAACCTACCTCTACATGGCTTCAGGTAGATCCTCCAACTGAACCATAGGAATCCTCTGTGTCAAACGTGACAGGTTGCACTGCACGTTCTAAAGGACTCTCTTCGCCCCTCCTCCCACTGCCTCATCTCCCCAATGCCGCTGCCTATGTCATAGGAATCCCTTTGGTCGTTGTGGACCCACATCTACAACCACACAAGTATCGAGTTAATATTTAAAAACACCATCCAAAAAATATTTTTGTTCTTTTAAATACAAACATACAAAAAATGAAATATATAAAAAATATTGTTTACCTATGGCGCCATAGGCGGCTCCTGGTGGAAGCGACATATCAGGATTGCCTCTAAAATCAATTCCCACATAGGGATATTCGTCCAGAGCTATGATTTGTCTCCTCCACCAGAAGAAAAAATCATTGTTGTAGGGTGTCACCACCCTACCTCCCCCCTGTCGTCTCATGACCTCGATCCATCGCGCCATAGCTGGATCGCGTGGCCCTCTAGGAATGATCTCCAGTCTAGGTCCTAGGATTGGGATCCACTCAAAAAAGAATCTACAAAGGATAGAGGCAAACCCGAAGTTTCGCTTTGCCCCCTGCTTGCACTCTGTCAGATGACCTTTCATATTGGTCAGCAGTGAGGTACACCAATCATACACGGTAGGTCTCGCACACTCCATTGTGTAAAACATAAGCGGTCTTGATGCTTGATGCAACAAGGCTAACCCTATGATCCTGGTAAGCATGAGCATAATAATCTTCAGGCTGAGGTTACCTATAGCCCGGATAGGGATTTGACTTCCCACCATGGGAGTCCCTGCAACACAGTGGGACTTGATGTATTCTTTGACATTCATCCCATTCCCAGCCCCGCGTGACTTGAGGTTCACGACCTCTCCTCAACATGAAATTCCTGTCAAGAAGTAGATGTCCTATACTTTGATCCTTAATGGTTGTCCATCAAGGATAAAGCTCTCACTATCTGGATCCCAATAGCCCACCAGCATTCCAATAACTTCACTTGGGCCCTCATTCCTTTGAGAGCCCAAAACTTGTATAGACCACATATTTTTAATGTCGCTTGAGCCACCAGATCCCGATCCACTGCTGCATCTACCTCCTCATGCTCTCTCTCCCTCCACTCCAACACGATCCTGCAAAAACCAAATCAATTTTTGAGTTAGAAGCTTATTTTTTGCCATTTTGTGCAAGTATACGCGGGTTATCCAAGAACAATCACAGGTAGGGCCTGATATATGCTCCTTGTAGTTCACACAGGGACGTATATCTGGTCGTATACTCAACATATTAGTAGAAACCCGCGTATACCGAAAAACTCAATTTGCGCCCTTAAAAACTAAAAAAATGGAGCCTAATTCAAAATTGTAAACCATTGAATTTGAAGAGGATGGGATGAAGAGTTACCTGGACCAGACGGTTTGCAATTACGTTTCCTATTGCTCCCATGATCGTCATTTGAATTCTAGAGGTATGTTAGTCCAAATTGCACTATTTTGGGTGAAAATGAAAATGACATAGTAAATTTTGATTTTATTACTATTTATAAAACATTTTTACCCATTTGATATAGTTTTATGCTATTATTTTGTCTAATGGACTAATTCAAAAATGGTTTAAAGCTGGTTTTTGTAGTTTCGACTCAATTTTCTTATAGATTTCAACGTCATGGTTGACTGTTTGTCTCCTCAGGCATGTATATTCATGACCTAGCATATAGGATAGGTATTCACTACATCGTGCAGTTTTGCATTATCCTTCAATTACCACTTTTTACGCCTTAGGTATGAACCCATTTATTGCGACACATTAACCTCCATCTTCTATCATCGCATCATTAATAAATGGTAGAGACTTACCAAACATGGGTACCCTGGTTAGAACCTCTTTGTCATTTGGTGCCTATGCCGAGATTTTTTCCTTAGGACCGGGAGTCCATTAGAATTCGATACATGAATTTACAATAAGCCTCATTTCTCATTCATGCACACGCGGCCTTATTACCCACGGACTCCCAAAAAATGAGTCTTAGTTAAGCTCTTTTCCAACTCATTATTAAAAATTGAAAAGATCGCTGAGTGATTTGTCCCTTTCACACTCGTTAAAATTGGATTTGAAAGATCATGAGTCTTAGTTAAGCTCTTTTCCGACTCGCTATCAAAAATGGAAAAGATCATCGAGTGAACTTGTCTTTTTCACACTCGTAAATTGGATTTGAAAAGACATCTATTTGGCACAAGTTTACCCCTTTTTCACACCAAGTAGACTAAAAGATATAAAAAAGGAAATTTTTTGGCGTTAAATTGTGATTGCATCTTATTCCCTTGCTTGTAGTATTGAGCCTTTAGCCGGTTCTCGCTTTGCATTATAAATCATGGCCCAAGCAATTTGCATCCTCAACTAAGCAGAGCCTTATTTATATCCTTCGCAATTTGACACCCTATACCCTAGAAGGAACATCACCCTGAGTGTCCATCTCCCGCATGCATTTCCTTTCATTGAGCATAGGTACGTTCCACTGCTGGAACTAGTTTTGCTTACTTGCAACACTTGTTCCCTTCTCTGTATCATAGCATTCACTTGTTATGAAAAAACAAAAAAAGACGGGCGGGAAGGGAGTACTATATTGTAATTCGCAACAGTCGTGTCACCTTTGAACAGAGCACAAAGTTATTGAGTCATTGTGTCATCATAATTTTGGGTTTAGCATGGCCTTAGGAAACTGATCTCGTTACAAAATTTTCTCTACCGACTGGTTAATCTTCCAGTCACTATAGAGAACATTATGGATTCCTCCTGCATCTAGTTGTCACATCATTAAGTCTATGTTGTCGGAGTCCATCATATGTCTCATGCTCTTGTTCAAAGGAAGTCCATCAACCTGTGTCGGCCACTCCTCATAAATCTTGACTTTGCATGTCATCCATACCCTCAGTTTGTCTCAGAATCACATGATACTTTGGTCTTATGATGCACCCTGGCCCTACTTTCATCATTGGTAGGTCACCTTGAACCCAAACATCGATTTTTCATCATGGGTCATTGACTGGGTGGTTTCCCTTATGTTCGACGGTAAGACATCTATTCACACTTTGGGATTCATGTAGTGTCTTGGGTGCCATTAGCCTTGTTGGTGGTTTCCTCGCCTTTGTCATCAGTTTTCATCATTAGTTGTTATTCAGAGGGTCTTTTCATGTACCTCTTGCATTTGGCACATGCTAAAGACGCACAGGGTCGTTGGTTCGTGAACATGTTCTTCGTTCGATCTCCACCAAATCATGAAGCTCCTGCTTTGTTCCTCGTGCTCACTGATGAGAGATGCCTTAATGATCTCCTTTCAGCAAGTCTCTTTCCATCGACTTCAGCTCATGTATTTTGGATATGAGACCTAGATTTTTATGAGTACCTTGAGGCTTGTAGTCATGAATGGAAGGCTCTCTCACCATTGACAGATAGGAATACATCAATGTCTCCTAATCAATGGATCTCTCAAGTGTTCGAAACCATCTCCTTTATTCACATTTGTAGAGATGTACTATGTGCCTTGATACGTACTTTCATCATTGGTAGGCTATCTTGCATTTGTTAACGGTATACCTCAATGACCGGTAATCAAATGATGTCTCATCATGTTCTACCTTAACTCATTTATTCACATGATGTAGACTTGCACCATTGGCGGATTGTATTGAAGACTTAAAGACATCACTTTGTAGACGCAGCTTTCCTAAGTTGTTGCTTCCATTTCATTGGACCAGTAACTATTTGACTTCAGCGATCATGGGAGATTAGATTGTACTCCATGGTATACATATATCTTCAAATTGATTTTGAGACTGGTTTCACTGGGCCTTGTTCATGACTATGACAACTATTGGCATGTAACCACATTTATACTTGCCTACTCATGGCCATGAACACTTGTTTGTATATTTTCCACATGGATCTGCATTGTATTCTTGGCAGCCATGTATGCAAAGTCAGTACATAATGTAATGAGCAATTGATTTCGTCCAGTTGGTTCTCTACCACTCCACTTCTGGGTTATTTATAATGTATTTCAGCCATCGCAGATACTCCTCTGATCTCACACATTAGGGAGCATTTGTTATAGCAAGATTTGCCTCACCATTGCTATCTTGCATAGAGGGCCTTTTTCCATTTCCCTATGCAGACTTATCAACCCCCTTTTTGATAAATCCAGAACCAAAATTATATATTTTTCCACTTATACGCTCCCTAACTGCTTTGCAAGATGTGTATATGCTTATTGCTCCACTACAGCTCGCGTATATCAGGATTTGTGCCAGAAACTACAAAATGAGGCCGGGTTTCCAAGTCACGAAAAAAGATCTCTGATCTTTGGCCTTCCATATACTGCAAACGTTCTGACTCAGCCCTTCAGTTGCATTTTGGAGGCTATAAGAGCACAATTTTGAGCTATGGAAAAAGAGGAGAAAGCATTCAACTCTGAGAGCAAAGTTACTCTAGAGAAATTACTTCATATTGAGAATGCATCCCTTTGTCCCTCAAGTATGAACACAGTGTTCAGCCCCCAAGATCTTTCCTTATTTTCGAGAGGACCTCATTACCTCTTTGTTATGAGCTTGCCTTTGCTGGAGGATTGAAGTGGTGGAGACCCAGTTGGAAGGAACTTGGTTTCTTGGTTTTGAACCATGCCGACACGGAAGTCTGTAATGTTGATACTTATGTTGATCAATTATTAATAGAAATACTCCTTTCCCGTCCTATCGATATCTTGAAAATATATGATTATTATCCATGGGCATGTTTGTAATGTTTATTAATGGATTTTTCTATCTAATGTGCTAACTCATTTTATATATTGTCACTATATACTTGCATCGTTTGTTTGTTGAGAACTTCTTCCAGGTGTAAAGCTTTGGGTCAAAGTGCTCAAAGGTGGAACGACATCAAATGATTGGATCGAGGTAGGCTTCGTCCTCGTATTGCACATTAGTTTATATAGCACATGTCGGAATTGAGTTGATTTCTGCAGTCATACTTGTCTGTTGTGGTTTACCCTTGGCCATAGAGAGTTTTTCCCTTGTAACAGTCCACAACAAACAACCATAGGTGAGATTAAAGATGTAACATTGGTTTTATGTGCCCATCTTGAGATAAGGACAACCCTCGACATTCAGGTGATTGATATGCATGTAAGCAATTATTCAATTATCTTGGGGAGAGATTGTCAAGCCCTAACAGGTGGATACCTCTCGCTCGAAGGGACACATTTATTTGTTCCTCAAAATGGTAAGAATATCATAGTCCTTAGAGAGGGAAGAATTTCAACCTACATAGAGAATGTTCTGCAATCTAGCGTAAACTATGTCGAAGAAGACCCAGGAGTGTATTCCATCTTTGTAGAAGAGGATAATATTCCTTTGGAAAGAGTTTATTTAGATGATGAATTATGGTATATGCACTTTGATGGTTCTTTCTCTAGCGAAGGAAATGGGGTTGGCATTACCTTGGTTTCTCCTGTAGGAAAAATTCATAATTTGTCTTACAGGTTAGAGTTTGCTTGTTCAAACAATGTCGTTGAATCTAAAGCTTTATTATTAGGCATTGAGAACGCCCTTAATCTTGGTTGTGGTCACCTTTCATTTATCGAAAATTTCGAGCTTGTTGTGAACCTGAAACGTAAGAATTGATCTCCTAGCAATGAGCTAATGGAACAATACTCCCAAACTGCTTGGGCACTTGTATCGGACCTTCTATCTTTCAACATCACCCATGTGAAGAAACAGTTGAAACCAATAGTTGATCGGTTAGTTGTCTTTGCAGCCTCGCCTACTCAGCAAGTCTTCCCTTGTTGGCCTGATTGTGATTTTCAATCTCTAGATCATTCATATATTCTTGATAATGTAGAATCTTGGAAGGCCCTCCTAGGCGATGAGAGAATTTGTTCTATCATCCAATATGAATCTCTTAAGCCCGAGGAAATTATATCCACAGAAAATAATAGGATTCCTGAGGGCTTGACTCCTCATGAGAGTTCATTTTCATTGAGTGTTGGAGGAAATAAAGAAAAATATAAGGAAGAGGAGTTACAATAGAAGGTGGTTAAAACCATCTCCATGATATTAGGACACTTGGATCTTCAATGAATATTAAAATAAATGTACAGGGTTCTAATAAAGAAGAGATGAGGTTTGTTGATTTACTTGGTGGATTTCAAAATGGTTTTGCTTGGATTAATGTGGATCCTTGTGGTTTTGATCTAGGTCTTGTTCAACGTACTATGAAACCAGCTAAGAAAAAACAAATACTTGATAACTTTGCACTGAAAGAAACCTTCCGAGAGGAGTTGAAAGATTTCTTAGGGACTGAAATGTTTTTTTTTTCCATTTTGAACGGGTTTCCAATTGGGAACTTGCTTCGAAGACCACTGATAATATTAGAACCTACGTTAGTCGTCGAGCTTTCAGACAATCAATTATGAGAAACCCTTTCCCTCCCCTCAGTATGGAAATGCTTCTACAACTGGATGTAGAGTCACAGTGGGAGCCCTTACTTGACAGTTTGTTTGGTTACAGTAAAATCAATGTAGAAAGGGAAAATTGCCACAAAACCACTCTTATTAGTTGCGATACTATGTCTTACAACTACCTACCTTTTGGTTTATTTGATGCAAGTACCACCCTTAAAAGGCCAATACACACAACTTTTAATGAATTGGTCAGTCTCCATGCTTATCTTGATGATTTAATCATATTCATCAAGGGGATGATAATCACACCATAATTTCAAGTGTTGGGTCATTTCCAGATTACTTTTGTCTTGAGAACTAACTCAGAAATTTTAAAATAATTACAGAGACAATGGATTTCCTACAGCACTAACAGTCCTCGCTTGAAGTATTGTGAAGGACCAACGTGAAAAGGTTCTAATGCTGATTGGATTTTTGTATATTAGTAGCCTAGTTTTGTTTTCAAGTTTTGAGCTTCCTTTCTCTGCTCCATAATACTTTGATTTCTGCTTTCTAATTTAAGGTTTTTGCTGCCTTTTTCAATTAGGTCTTTTATTGTTGTTGTTTTAGTATCTACAACTTTACTTTCGTCATGTTTTACTTTCGATTATTTTGATTTTTTTGGTCAAATAGGATGTTGGATCAATTCTTCCATAGTGACACCCCTACGAAGCATTGTTAGTCAATAAAAATCAAGCTTACACAGTTGTTATGATGTCTCCTCTAAAGGGCCCTTGAAATTGTTACATTTTTCACTGTTGTCTTATAAAGAATTGGCTACCCCCCGCTTCTTCTTGCCATTTCTTCATCCATTGAGATTTTAAGAGAAAGTCTAAAGGTTTTCCTCCTTAAGAGTTTAAGAGCAGATTTTGGTCAAATGATTATGCATATAGTGGTAAAAAACCCCTCATAGTTAACAATTTTCATGAATTATTCCCAAATTCCTGGTCATATTTCCATAAAATCCGCTAACTTCATCCAAGTTATGTCTTCTTGTCCTGCTGTTTTGGTCCATGAAACCATGAGTCCTGAGTTCTAAATCTGTTAAAAACAAATTTTTCTGTGGAGTCGCCAGTTTGTTGACGATTGAAAATGTCAATGTATTTTCGCCCGCAAAGTGTTGCTAAAGCCTATTATTATATAAAACTAAATAATACTAGTAGGTGGGACCCCCTTTAACTATTGAAGATCAGATCAGTTCATTTTCGATGTTATGATGATGTGCTACAAAGGTTTACATGGTTGATGAGATATTGTTGTTGTTGATATGAGTTGAGCTTTTGAGATGTTGCTCCTTCATGTTACTACAACCTGCTATTCATTAATGGTATTTATTCTTCTCGAGCCTACACAACAAACATGTTAGTGAAAATTGTATGAAAGGTAGTTTTGAGAAAGGAAAAGTAATATAACAAATGCAAAGGGGACCTAGTTCTACAATACTACATTGATTGTTGTTAAACCCTAGCTAACAAGAAAATGGCTATGGAATTGTGTTTGAATTACATAATTTATATGCATATGGTTGAAGAGTTGGTGGCGCAAGGCGATAATGCAAATGATCATACAATAATTAATTGAATTATGTGGTTGATCCACATATGGTACATTTCTATAGTTTGAACGTTGGTGGCTCATTTGATAAGCGGTGAATGTTAACGATTATGCATTTTTGTTGAGTTATGTGATGTGAAATGTATATGGTGATAGCGCTACTGGATTTTAATGTGGTGATGGTTTCAACGCATGTTTGATTAACCATGTTAATGGAGAATTGTTGGCATGTATTGTTGAGTTAATGAGATGTGGGTGGAAGCAACATGCATTTACTGCACATCACCTTTACCCTTCTTGTTGGTCGCCACCCTAGTCAGACTATTGTTCGATCTCGCTGTTGTGTTTATGCTACGGAAGTTTAGCGGGGTGAAACCAGTCGGCCACCTCTCGTTTGAAGGATTTTGATTAACATGTATGTCCTTTTTTGTCCATTCTTGACTTCACTCTGGTTATGAAATGATTATTGTCCCATGTGTATGGCTTTGTGTTTTTCCTGAGTGTTGCAATTGTGTGAAATTTTGGTTCTTGAATGGAAAATGGATGGTTTTTCCTGCAATGTTTTTGAGTTGTAGAGGTTATCGATATTTCTGGTGATAGCTCTTTCTTACCACTACTAGCTTAGTTGGAGGTTTTTGTTGTTGGGTTGCTTGGTTGGTTGTCCCCACGTGTGTGCATCACTTGTCCAGTCTCTGGTTTTTATGGGTTTAATGGCTGAAAAGCATTCTTTGTCACTGTGTTTTGTTCAATTGGGAAATGGTTGATTTCCTCACTAAAGGCCACAAAATGGGCTCTCATGTTCTTACTCGGCCTTGTCATCACCTCAGTGTTGGGGTTGTTTTAAGAGCTACAAGGGTTACACCCTGCGCACGTTAAGCGTCACTATCGGTTGGGTTGGAGCCTCGCTCCTCTGTGGTAGCCCTCATGTCTCAGACTTGTCATATATCCACGAATAATTTGTGGTTCCCTCTGTGTATGCATTGTTGGTATCGGGGTTTGTCACCATTAAAGGAATTTGGCTCTAGTTTTCCTGTGTTAGTCACAGTGTGAACCTTTCACTCTACAAGTCTGAGGGTTCAGATGGAACATCAGCCTGACCTGTGGGGTTTACCACTTGTGTGTTGGATGCTTGTATATTGCCTATTATTTTGAGTACAAACCCATCTAGTTGGTTATGTGACAGTCGTGTTGGTATGGTATTTAGTTACTGCCTCTGTGATTATAGCAATAAACCTTACATTGCCAATGTCACTTCTAAAAGTTCACAGTCACCCGCCTTATGTCAAATAACTCATTAGTATTAATGTAAGGGCCTCTGCCCTGATTCGATTGGATGTGTGGGCATGCATAGACACCACATCTTGTTCGGTTGATTGATTTCCTACCACAGTGGTGAATTGTTGGTTGCTATACAGCCACTAGTATTTGTGCTTATGATGATTGGATGATAGTTGGCATTCCTTACAAGTTCTTGGTGTTTTTCACACATGTCGCATTTTGTGTATGGTGTTTTTCACAGTAAAATAAGGGGCATGGTAACTATGGTTTTCCTTGGGGCCAAATGACTTCTAAATTGGATAACTGTAGAAAGTATATTCCATGCATCCTTGTGCTTGTTGGTTGTATAGACCTAAGTGTGCACAGCATAGTCAATCACGGGTGACTAAATCCAAGGAATCTTATAGATTAGCACGATATGTTGAATTATCATCGTGGTTGTGTGTTTGTTGTGTCAAGTATAAATGTTACACCGAGGAGTTTTGTTGGTTGCACACTGTGTATAATATGGATAGCTTGTTTTTATACTCAGGGATACCCACAGAGTTTTAAGCATGTTATTTATTGCAATCGGCCACTAGTTAAAGAAGGCATGTTATTGGTGACATTCGAGTTGGATAGGTGGCTCAGTTTTAAGTCATATTGAATTGTTTTTTTTATGAAAGAACTACATTGCCTGGGGAAATTACTCCTACATAGATGGTGTCTAAATGGTGGTTGTTAGTTGTATGATTAATTATCATTTCAGGTGTGGCAATTTGGTCTTAATTATTCTTGTTACTGCATATATATGTGAATGAATATCATTGTATTTTTTATGGGCTCTATTGCAGTAATAATGACTTCATTATTATTTCGAAAACATGACTTTTGAGTATAGTTGTGGATTGAAGAAATGCATGGCAGTAGTTGATGTTGATGATTACAGATTGGAAATGGGTACGGTTCATTAATTGCTATGAAATGCAGAGTGTGTAGATGAAGGGAACATAGCCTCTTACAAATTGTATGAAAAAATTACTGTTTTGTAATGGCATTGTGTTGGATATTTGATTAATGAACAGTAAACTAGTTAAATGCACAAGAATTATTATTTGGTCAAATGATTGTTGGTTGATGCATCTTTTCTTACTAGAGAATGTTTTATGGGTCGCTTGATTAATTTCATGAACAACAAACATTATCCTCCCCTTCCATTATCTCACTTTATGCTAATTACAAACCCTTCACATATCCCATATTCATTTTTTCACTCCCTATTCTGATATTGATTACAGCCAAGAGAATTTATGTGTTAAGTGGATGAAAGTGGCAATGTCTTGGGTGGATTATAATGAGGTTTTATTGGTTTTCTTTACAGTTGATTGTTTTTGTCATTGAGCAATGACCATTTCTTCTCCCCTTTCATTATATCATATTTTTTCTCAATACAAATCCCTCACATATCCCAGGACACTGTTTCACCCCCACTGCTCGTTGATTAACATTAAAACAATTTGTATGGATTGGATTGCATGAGTCTGATACATTCTGAGCCAAATCTATTTCATATTTTTAAGAGTTGTCATGTATGGTTATTTAAATTACTATTTGCTAATTGATCATGCGTGCAGGATGAGTTTTTTCAATCGAGGTACCCATGGCCCAATAAACAGAGGTATAGGTAACTGGAACTGGGGCCCAAGAAGGCTTAGGTTCTCTATACATTTTAACGTTGATTTAGAAGAGATTGGCCAAATGGTTCATGTCAGATTCTTTGATTGGATTGGGTGGGGAATAGTCAGACCTGGGCCTAAAAGGCATCCTATCCAAGCCCCACAACCCCCTGGTATCCTTGTACCTCCTCATGTATCCTTACAACCTGAGGACCCTGAAAATGATGGATGGCAGGAGATTGTCCACCCGGCAGTCTTCTGACATTGTGGCTGGCCCAACTTGAATTTGCCTGCTCCTCCACCTTTGAACCCCATTTTCCAAGCTTCCCCTAACCACTCACCAGTGAAATCCTCCCATGCTAGCAAGAGGTTGAATATTGAAGCCCACCAAGCATTTGATAAAGGAAAAGCCATTGTTGCCCCTTCCTCACCCTCCAATTACTCTGATAAATCCCTGTCTTCCTGGATGCATTTAAGGGACGATTTTTCCCATGTGATTAGTGAGATAAAGCCTAAAGGCTCTGCCCATCCTAAGGAAAATTCAGGAAAATCAAGAGGTGACAGCAGCAACCAAGGAAATGTTGCATCACAGACTGGGAAATATGGATTTTGTGTTTTATGCTATCTATTGTTTTATGACAGTTGACTTCAAGGGTTTTTATGACATCATGCTTTATTTTGGATATATGAGTAATATTTTGAAATAACTTCAAAATTTCATGAGCTAAAATTCCCAAAAGTAAATATGTTGATGGGAGACATAGGGAGGTGTGTTTTCTTAACTAATGGTTATGTTATACTTGTTATGATTGTTATGAACTAAAGGGAGTCATAAGGGGTCCCACCTACTAGTTATTATTTATTTACGACCCTTATTATGATTATTAGTTTTCCCCCTAACTAAAGTTAGTTGAGTCTTTAATTAGCTTAACTAATGAGTTCGTTCAACTACTTCAACCAATTCTAATTTATTAAAAGAAAAAGGAAAGGGAGGAACAAGAGGAGGATAGAAGAAGAAGCATGCTAAGGTTTGCTCTTTGAGTTATGTTGAGATAGTTCAGTTTTCATTCATTCATATATTCATCACAACCTAATTCTCTTTTGTGATAGCAGGGTATTATTGTAGACAACAATATTTAGGGTTGAATCAAATCATTCAGACACTTGTTTTTCATAGGTGTTGATCTATCTTTGATATTTTGTGTAGACTTGTCTGTTTGTGAATTAATTTGATGACCGATAAAAGTTATTGCGCAGATTCGAGTGGGCAACAATCTGTGGCAAGTTGATCTGGATTTTAGAGTTCATTTTTGGTTTTTTGACAGAGGTCCTTTTGAATGTTCCATCGAGGATGTCTAAGTTTGACTTCGGTCCAAGATTTCTATATGAGATTTTGTAAAGAAAATGACTCTTTGGTGAATTGGAATGAAATAAAGGATTGTTTTATGTCTCAATTATATTGATTATCATCTTGGTGTCTTTACTTTTGTTCTTACATTTATTTCAGCAACTGTTATGTTCAAAAAATTACATAAAAAGTGAATTTCCAGCAAGCTTTTTGTTGATAAAATACTAGCCTAAGCACTCGTAATTAATACTTGTGAGTTAGGATGTTATTTTTGTTGGCTATAAACATAGGGTGATATTCCTGCCTACTTTTCTTTAGCCAAGTAAAGTATGAAAATGCTTGAGTAAGATCAATTCATATATTTTCCTCAACACCCTTAACAAAGGAGGACTAGCCATCAGGGACCCGGCACTAATGAACAACTCACTGGGAGCTAAGATTGTTTGGCATTTAATTACAGGTAACCCAGATTGGTGGAAATTAGCACTTCTGGCTAAATATTTCCACACTTCCAGGCCACAATGTTTCGATGGTTCCATCCCCTCCCTCCCTAGCTCTCTGATCTGGCACCTCCTCAAGAATGTTGCCCCTCTTATCAAATCCAAAATCTCTTGGACCCCGGGGAATGGAGAATTAATTAATGTTTGGATAGACCACATTCTTCATCGTGAACCCCTGAAAAACTCAACGATTCTACAACCTCTTAAAGATTGGTGATGCTCAAATGCTCTATCCTTCCTTAGAGAATTATGCCTTTTGAATTCATATGGTGATTGGATCAATTGGAAGCCTCCCAATCCCCCCTGACCATATTAGCCCCCTCCTTCCCACCCTCTTCAATAACCTTGTTGGATGCACCCCCTCTAACTAGTCCTTATCATATTCACGAAGTTGGGGTGGAAAAACTTTTTCTATCAAGGATGGCTACACTCATTTGCTTTTTGAAATTCAAGGCCCCCCTCCTTCCAAAATCTAGAAAGAGATTTGGTTCGGGCCATCATTTCCCAAATTTAATATCTTATGTTGGCTTTTAGTCCATGGTAAAATTCTAACAGCTGAAAATCTCCTAAAACATGGAATAAAAGGTCCTTTCTGTTTCCCTTTTTGTCTCTCAGATTCTAAATATATCTACCATATTTTTCTCAAATGCCACTTCTCCTCCCAAATATGGAACCTCGTCTACCTCCCTCTCCCCAATCCCCCCCTCTCTAAGAACTGGAACAACCTTTTCATTTCCTGGAAACAAAGATATGTTGGAAGCTTAAAAAAAAAGAAACAGTTTACTCTTCTCTGGAGACAAATTCCCAAATTCGTCTACTGAGAACTCTGGTTAGCTCACAATCAATCCATTTTCCGCGAGAATCTTCCCCCAGTGCATAGCATTTTTTCCAAAATATGTGGACTAGTAGCAGAATTTCTCAAGACTAAAGCAATTGGATATGATCTACCAGGTGTTTTGGAACAAAGCGAAGAAGAGTGGGTTAATTACATTCGGGGACCCCCAACCACACCTCTTTTTTACCCTAGGAAGAAACACAAAAGGAAATAATGGAAATTGTGTCTCAGCAACAACGACACACTTCCCTTCATTTCTTTGATGGAGCAGCAACATGTAACCCAGGGGTGGAAGGTGCAGGGGCAATCATCTGTGATTTTGATGGACAAAAGGTAGATGACTTTTCCTGGGGTTTGGGGAAAAAACCAACAATATAGAAGAAACCATAGCAGTGTACATGGGGCTAAAACTAGCTCATGAGCGAAGTATTCAAACTGTCATGGTGCTAGGGGACTCTGAAACAGTCATAAAGGATCTTTTGGGTCCCTCAACCTCATCCGCTCATCCTCCCAATGGCCTCTGCTCATGAATAAACACCCTGAAACATCACTTCACCATTTTACACTTCTTTCATATCCTCCATGCTCAGAACACCGAGGCAGATAACCTAGCTAAATTTGTGAAATCCCTAGAACAGAGCCATCTAGTCGTCAATCAAGTCTCCTCTTATGATTGGTTGTCTTAACATGCCTCCTTTCCTGATCCCCGTGTCCTTTCTCCATCTGACTTCACTCTCCCTTATTGTCATGGATCTTTGCATGCCTTCCTTAACAATCAGCCACAAGCCTTTGGTGTCATCTCTGTTTTTTCACTCTCTACGAAATCACTTCTACTCGCGAGAAATTATGGCTCCCTCTGCACTCAAAGGAATTTCATATCAGCACTCATGGATGCTACAACTATTTTCCATCTTCTTCACTTGTTTCTTCAGACCATTCGACCTTCACTCAGGTTGGTTTTTCTCCTCTTTTCATTTTGTCCCCGCTCTTCGTTTCTTCAGCCTCTTCTCAATTTGTTTTCTCGGCGCATGCTTGTCTTCTCTTCTCCCGAGTCTCTGCACCAACATGTGGTGAAGGTCAAGAGCACCATTCTCCTTTCTGAATTTCACTTCAGAGGAGCTTCGAGAGCAGTTTTGAGTACTACGCATGGATGTTAGGAGGGCATAGGAGCATATAGACGCTCATCATCAAGAACTTCAGCAAGAGAACCAAGGAATTTGGGAGGAATTGGAAGGCCTTTAGACACAATAGTAGCAACAGGAAATCTGCCACAATCAAGAACTGGCGATTGTCTTAAGGGGAATTAATAAAAACACAAGACAACTTGAGATTGTCACCCAACAATTGGAAAACCCACAGCAACCAACGAACTCTGCTAGCACTGGCGAGTCTCGGCTCCCCTCCTCTTTTCATTCAATAGACAATAATGATCATCAAGCAGTGCCCTCATATCCAAGAAATGCGGACTGCCACTATGCAGAGGCAAACTTAGAAGAAGCGAATCCAATAGCTTGATAGGAGGAACAACAGGAAGATCCTGAGTTTTCTCTAAACCACTAATTAGGTCTCATATGAAATGAAAAATTTTGTTGCTTTTGAATATGTATATCGCCATTTTTACATGGTATAACTACAGCACATATGGATTAGCTGATATAGTTTTTATAGACCTCCATAGACAGTTAAGCTCCTTTGGAAGTAGCAGAGGTGCTTACACCCTACCATATGTAAATTTTGAATTTTTGTTGTTCTCTTTTTAATATAAAAACCTCCAACCATTTCTGTTAAAAAAAATGTACCGAATCGAGTGAGCCCGGGACCAGAGTTCGGGAGGTGCCATTTGCAAAACAACAATTATCTCTCTAAGGAGGGCATACCCATGCTTGGGATGAACTAAATCATGGTTTCCAATCAAATACATCGCAGATCCATGTCATATAACTATATAAAGTGTAGTCGTGAGCAATACACAGTGGATCTACATCTCAAAATCAATCCAAGATATACAAGTATAGTATTCATCTTCAAGAATCTAGTGACACATGTGGCTGGAGATGAAGTCTTCATAGCTCGAGAAACAACTTCAAGATATTCAAAACTTAGGTAGGAGTACAAGGGAAGTGTATAACTCACTACCCTGAGGTCTTCGACGACTCGTCAGGAAAAGACATGAGGATCTCAATGATCAGGAAGATAACTTCGTCAATTTCAAATCTGGACTTGAATAGACTCTCAGGATGGTCGACTCATGGAAGTCAATATACAAATTGCAGAAAGGATGACTCAGTTTGAGTGAAACTTCCCTTGGACAAAAGCATGAAAGATGATCAGACTCGGGTAGCATGACATTGACATAAGTTTGTGATGCAGGAGGCAATGCAAACTCTCCATGTGTTTGGAAGAGTAACCAAACAGAGGAGGACACAGCTCTATGTAGAGAGAACGGCTTCCTAAGGTCATACTAGGTCCCAATGTTTGACGAACAAACAAAAGGATGTGCTTTGTCCAAGGGTGACTCTCTATGTTGCTGAAAAAAGAATGAATATTTTACGTCCCCTCTTTTTGGAATATTTGATTTTTTTGTATTTTTCATTTTTTTAAGAGCTTGAAAAAGAATAAACTAATGCTATGTTACAAAGGAGGAACGATTGTCACAAGCAAGCATACTAGTTCCAAGCACATGGAACATACCAATTCATAAAGAAAGGAGACATGTGCAGGAAAAGGACGCTCGAGGAAAATTCCACCATGGGTCAAGGTGTCAGCTCGCAAAGGCAAGAAGTGCTACAAGTCTTGCATATAAGGTATGCTTCAAAGAATCAGTTCAGAGAAACATGGAGCCAACACTAGGCCAAAGACGCAAAGATTCGACTCGCAAATGCGATTAAGCAAGACACAATGAGACCCCTTCTATGTAATTTTTATGAGCCCAGAGAAGGTAAGCTCGGTAGGTTTTTCACATTTAGAGAGTCTGAAAAAACATAAAAGAAGACTCCAGGGAGTACCCTTTTTGCAGATAGTCTAGTCAATTTGAAAAAGGGTTAAACTTGCACCGAAAAGACATCTATTAAAAACCATTTTAATGAGTGTGACAAAGACAAGATCACTCGACAATATTTTCAATTTTAGGGACTCTGAAAAGAGATTAACTGTGGATTCACAACCTTTTTCTAAGTTTAGTCTCCTTAGCCAAAAAAAGTATAAAATTAATTGAGGAGAAATCTTCCGGCGAGATGAATATCTTGAGGAATACCTTTTTCCACTATAATCTACAGGCTAAAAAAAGGGTTAAAACCAGTAGATCTTCTTCTGGACCAATTTAACGAGTGTGAAGGAACAAGGTAACTCAATGATCTTTTCAATTTTAGGGAGTCTAAAAAGAGATTAACTATGGACTCCGGGGGGGGTCCTTTTTCGTAAGTAATCTCCAAGGCCTGAAAAAAGGTGATAAGCCAAAACCAAGGAGAATGTTCTTTTTTTGAAGATTTAGTCCCTCATGCCCGAAAAAGGATTAAAATTGTGCTTGAGAATACTCTTCTAGAAAACCGAAGTTCCTAGAGCATACCTTTATTCGTAAAATTAGTCGTCCAGACTGAAAAAGGGGTAAACTACCACCGGACATATGTGCCTTCAAATTTGAGTTTGGAGAGCATGAAGGGAAACAAGATCGCTCGACAATATTTTCAATTTCAGAGAGTCTGAAAAGGGCTTAAAGAAGACTCCAGGGGGTTATGGATCATGCATAATATCGTTTTAGGTAGAGCCCACTGCTAAGATGAGACCAAGAGTATCTTCGATAGTCAACCTAGAAAGTCTCCCAAAAGGGAAGAAAGCACAAACCATAGTGTAAGTCTTCCCTCGATATAGAAACTGTAGTCATGGCTTCAAGGATAGCCTCATCTGAAGGCAATTCAAAATCTAAGAAATCACGCAAACGAGGAGGGTCTACAGTCCTGAAGGGAGAAGTAAACTAACCATATTCCATATGATGATGAAGGTTCTGTCTAGGACTGACAGAGTCTATCAGCAAAGAATCACAAGCACGAGGGATTAAGGATCTACAAATAGTGATATCAGACTCAATAGGAGACTCAAGATCACTTGGACCAAGAAGGGGAAGCAAGGGCTCCCATGCCCCCATTGGATAAACCAATGAATCAATTTTTGAGACCAAGTCTCGAGAAGGAAAAGATGATTGCATAGGTTCCTGCTTAGAAGTAATTGAACACCGAGGATAAGACACCACATTATTAACCCGTGGTGGGATAGATTCTATGCGAACACTTGGAACATATAAATGGGTAGCCTAAACTAATGTCGAATTAGGATGGTGATTATCATATGCCAGCTAGTCGATAGTGACAATGCTTCCATTGTGAGGGAAATGCATCACTCGAAAGAGCATAGACACCAAAACGTTCATAGCATATACATAATCATTCTTGAGAAGAATATTGAAATCTAATGGGCCTTGCACCACTATGACATCAACAAGGACAATCTTCCCACCTAACAAGATAGGTAATTGAGGAAGAATCACCAAATATTCACTAGGACATCTGTTAAAATCCAACAGCTCATGCGATGTAGACACAAGCTCTAGAGAGCCCAAAGCTTGTTAAGCCGAGGAGGATAAAATACTTGTGGAGGCTCCTTCATCTACAATACATAGGTAAATATTATTTTAATTAACTTCAACCCTTATTTGAAAGGGTGCAGAAGAAGGAAGATGAGGCTCAACAAGGTCATTCCAATCAAAGGAAACCATCCTAGGACTTGGAGGGGGTGTGCTCGAAGCGAGTGGAATGCCCCCTTGTTTTGAAAATACTGAACTGGAAATGCTAAAAACATAGTCAGTAGACACATGAATCCCCAAGAGAAGAGTGGTATCAGTTGAAGATTGCATCGGTGTAACCACTTTGGTAGGCTCAACACTCTCCAAGAGAAGAGTGGGATCAGCTGAAGATTGCATCGACGTGACCACTTTCTCAACCATTGGTTGAATAGGCTATGATATAGCATGGTCTAAAGGTGCATCACCCCCAAAAAAGAGAGTGGGATCAACCGAATATTGCATCAGCATGACCACTTTCTCAACTACTAGTTGAATATCATGTGAGGAAACCTCAAAAAACTCAGAATCAGAAGAGCTTATAGATAGGGACCACAATCTTCATACCTCTTGAAGTCCAGGGAATAAATGAGTAAGGTGATCTCCCTTGAAAATATTACAATGGAACTTAGGCTTATGTCATATCCATCTAGTTTTCTCAACAGAATCAATGCCCCTAGCATGGCTAGGAGAAGTTGGTTACACATATCCAACATGACTTACAGAGGTTGGTGATTGGTCGATAACATGACTCATAGAGGCTATAGACCTATTGCCAGTATGACTAGCAGTGACTGGTCTTTTTCCCCCAACATGACTTGCAAAGGTTGGGTGCTTTCCCCCAGCATGACTTGCAGAGGCTGGGTGTTGATCTTCAACATGACTTGCAGAGGTTGAGAAACTATCTCCAACATGACTTGCATAGGTTGTTGATTGAACTCCAGTATGACTTGCAGGGACTAGGTTCATGCCCCCATAATGACTTGCAGAGGCTAGGTGTTGGTATTCAACATGACTTGCAGAGGTTGACAACCTATCTCCAACATGACTTGCAAAGGTTGGTGATTTCTTCTTCCTATTCTTCCTCTTTCTATTTCGTTTAGACTTTTGGTTACTAGTAACTATACTTTCACCAGGGAAGGTAGAAGGAGGAGGAGAAGACTTTTCTAACAAAGGAACATCAACATGATTCCCATGACATAAGGTGCTTAACTGAGAAGCGTCAAGAGCGTTAGGGACATTTGGAATGGTACCCAACCAAACCGGTAATCCCACATTCAACCCAAGAATGTACAAAGTGGCCATCTAAGGGACACCAACGTTTCCGAAAAAAGGAAAATCACAACAATTCCCTTTTGAAGGGGTTCCTTGGTTGGTATTGTCGAGAACTTTATCCATGAAGATATAGTGCACAGGTTCTCCCCTTGCGGGTTCGTTCAAGTCTGTAAAAGTCTCACACACCGACTCTAGCAAACCAGTGTTATAAAAAACAATGCCTATAAAGAGGTAGCTCCACATTTCTATGTGAAAGACCAAAAAGTCCTCACAACCGGCGAAGTGGGTCATCTACCACCCTAGGTCAGAGACCCAAAGTAATGACTGACTAACTCACTATGGAAAACTAGGGAGCACAGAGTACAAACTAAAATTTTCCTAACGATAAATCAAGCAATTGATTAATTAGTGGGAAGGATGGTTACGCCAATCGTCACTAGAGAAACTAACCAGTGTAAGTGAAACTTGAACACAGAAGCACCCTACGGGTATACTCTATGAAGCCTGATCCGACGTCCGCCCTAGGTACCGTGGTATACCCCCACAGTCACCTGTGTAATTCTGTAAAATATGGGAAACTAGGTTGCCAGCTCACAGTCAGTTACTAGGAGGGTACAGTCAACAGTTAGGCAGATCGTAATGAGTAGGATAACATGTCTGAAGCCCTTCAAGGGTATCGAAAGAAAATGGTCTGAAATACAATTGAATATCTCGAACATATTTGAGGTCCACGAAGCTCTGTAGGCAAATGCGATAGATATTATTCCTAAGAAAGACCCTCAATATACAATCCCCACTACGTTCAGTCCTGCTTTGGAGGGGTTATCTCCTCTGCCTTTCCTCACATGACCTCTTTTTTATCCCCTGTGTTAGAGGGGGGTCGCAACTAACTCTTACGACACTGGACTTAAATCACTCCCTAACTCAGACTCTAATGTTTGTTTTAAACTGTCCTTGAAGAGTTTCCTCTTCACACCTAATTCAAGGCCCTAAAACCCTAAACTAGGTAGTGAACCCTACAAACAGAAAAGTATAATGTATTTTAGATTAGGCGT
Source organism: Picea engelmannii (assembly GCA_009831015.1). Lineage (NCBI taxonomy): Eukaryota > Viridiplantae > Streptophyta > Pinopsida > Pinales > Pinaceae > Picea > Picea engelmannii. Next base: position 804,220 of record ML781352.1, on the reverse strand, counting down.
TATTTTTAAGGCTTAATTTACTCAAAAGGTACAGTAGTGAAACTGATGTTGTTAATACTCTTGCAAAAAATGAAACTTATAAGAACAATGGAAAAGAAGGATTATATTTCTTATTTTTCTTTTGAAATGCTTTCAAGATGAGAAGAAAACACAACACTATGTTAATTTCTTTTTCTTTTTCAAATAACAATGCAAAGCAAATGCAAAGTAAGAAAGAGACCTAACAAACTAGGTTTTTTTTTTCCAATCAAAGAAGAACTAACAAAAGATGCTAAAAGAAACTGATGAATACACGATTCATGGCCCAATTTGTTTTTTAAATGCAACTCATTTTTCTTAAAATTAAAGCTAAAAATGCTAGGAAACACAAGAATATTAAGGAAACAAGTAAACTAGAACTTATACCCAATCTATGGCCACAAACAGAGACTCTAGCCGATTCAAGAAAGCCCTGAGAAGTGTGAACTTCAATCAAGCAAAATCCCTCTTTTTCAAAAAACTTTCATGAAATAAAGACGCGGGATGTTGCATCAGCATCCTACGTATGTATGCGAGAAGTTTATTGTGATGAGCATGTATGTATGTGGGTTGACCCAAGACAGGGCGCGTACACCTCTATGTCTTTTCAAAAAGGAAAAATACCAGGCAATCTTACAGGGAAGGGACAACTGGTATGCACCCTGGAGGTGACCAAAACCCCTTGACAGACTCAACAAACTTGAAGAAAACTTGAAATGAAAACAAACCAATCAATCAACCCAAAACCCCTTAAAAAACCCTAGAGGCAATCCCCAGTATGGTCACCAATTCTGCTAGCGGGAAAATCCCCCCTTTAACTACACCAGGGCTTAAGATGTAGACAAAGCGAATGATCGTCTGAAAGTTAATTTATTCTCTACTCTACCCCAAACATACCAAAACAAATAAAAATAAAGCAATGAGAGAGAAGATCAGGTAATTGTACCTTTTATCCCGCATCTGGTGATGATCTCCTCAAGCTTGTTAGTTACAACGATTGCACGTCTCCTCCCAATGCTAACCTACATCCAAAGATAGGCAAACAAAGACTACAATCATGTTATTATATTCATGAGTTAGGGTTATATATCAAATGCTAAGTATAAATCAATGAAAATACACAAAACATCATCATTTGGGATAGGAAAATGTGATTCTTTTATTCATCAAACAAAGACTGAAACTTACAATCTGTGTCAGCCATCGTTCTGTGATCCTGGTCCGGGCTCCTCTTTACAATGCTCCAAATGCACCTTGAATTTACCTCTTCTCTCAATCTTTTGATCACCTCAAAGGAAGGGAATGGATTGAATGGAGGAAGAAGGGTTTGATGAGGGAATGTTGAGGCAATATCTCACAAAAGGTAGCAAAATCTTGGGCAAGGAGGGGAAGTGAAATTGGGCATAGTTTCATTGTTCTTATGCTTGGATGTGAAATGAGACCCCAACACCTCCTTTTATATGTAAAAATTATGGTTATTCGATTGGGTGACGTGTTATATCAGGTGAATTGGTTGGGAAACCTCCAATAGCCCGTGAATTTCACTGAATTCCTTACAACTTTTTAATTTTTTCAACTTTTGCAGGCATACACGGGTTGTTTAGTGTGAAACAAGCATATGTACGTGGGATGTAGTGGTGCAACAAGCATATGCATGTGAGTTGTAATGGTGCAGGGCACATACATGCTCTAAAAAATGGTTTTTTAAGAAGAGCTCCTTAGCATTGCTTTGGAAAAATATGCAAGTAATGTCATGTATGCATGAGTAGGGAATTTTAAGGCTATAACAACTGACTAATAAGAATTAGCTCGAATAAGGCTAAAATGCAAGCATTTTTCAATATGGTACAAGAACAAGGTGCAAAGGTTTGATTCCTAACCACAAACCCTTTTTCCAAACAAAATATTAAAACTTGGAAAAGCAAATAATTGAATACTTAAATGTAGATAAAGTATACTCAGAAAATGCAAACTTGGCCAATTATAAAGAAAAAAACCCACAATACTCATATAAAGAAAAAAAACAAATTGAATTAAGTTTTATAAGTGAGTTTTACCCTCAACTAAAAGATTTAAAACTAATATAATTTGGTATTCAAAGCTTCAAACTACTTATAAAGCTAAAAAAAATTAATAAATATTTACTATTTTCAGTTTTTGAACTTTTGATCATATTATAAACTCTAAAAAAATCAAAATAGCATATAAACAATGAGTTGTGAACTAAATATAAAATTGAGAGACACCTTCACATTAAAAAAAAAACAAATTGTTTATATAGGACAATATGTATTAATAAATAATAACACATTGACATTAAAAAATATTAAACTACTTATAAAGATAAGGTCAATAATATATTAATAAATATATTTCATTTCCCAAACTTAAATCTTAATGCTTATCGCCATAATATAAATTGTTAGATACATAATCCATGGGGATTGGGGTACATTGTAAATATTAATCTAGGAGTAATGTGAAGAGTCATAAGTAAATATCAAGAGTCATCGAAGGCCTTAGAAGATGAAACCAAGAGTTATCTCCTCAATGTATTTATGTATGGTTCACATTAATGAAATACACATCTGTGGAGTTACTCATCCCTGACATGACAATGGTATCAGAGCTTGGTTATTTTTAAAAAACTCCATCATCAGAGAAGAGTCGTGTTGGACGCTTCTACCCTATAACATACCATTTCCAAAGTAGTTTCCCTCCACTAGGGTTTCTGCATTGCCGTCATCCATTAGAGTTTTCGACATGTAGACTCATGAAAAGACACCTTGAAATGACTTTTCATTTACCTTGTGGAAGGATTACACTGATTTGATATATTTATGTTAGGGTTGAAGCCATTTTCTCCTATATGGTTCTTGTAGATCCACAATTGGGTGTCATATTTCAACTCAAAATTCCACGTGGTATTAAGATATCAATGTTTTGTTGATACCCATTTCAGTTTTTTGTTGCATTTGTGAAAACCACTACATCTTCACTGTGCAACCATGGTCTCTCTATGAGTGTTCATGACCAATATCTTGCAGAAAAGGCTATATCGACATATTTATGTGACCTCAAGAGACTTGACCTTCTATTGGATTTGTACAGCTCGTGGTCATCACTAAAGAAGTTATCCACATAAATATAATTGTCTTGGGGGGCCTTTGTCACCAAAATAGTGACCATTCATTCCACAACAAAATGTCTCTTTGTCCTTGAGTTTAGTGCACCCAAGGATCAACTAGTTTTTTCTACATGGTCCCTCTCATGTAGATAGAGATGAAGATTATATTAGTTGAGTTGAAATTCCTTGCTGCAACTTCCTCTTGGGTTTGTATAGTTGAACCCTCAATTCTAACAACAAAGACACACTACCTATGTTGTTAAATGATGAAGGGTGTCAAAAATCTCCTCTTGAACACAGAGAGAATTGTTTATTGTTGTTCTATTCATAAAGTACTGACAAAGGTTCAACATGTTATGTGGAAGGTGTGTCTTGATCAAAGGTTGAAGCCAAAGACCACAAATTAAATGTTGGGCTCACCAAAAGAGTTTGAATTTTGAAATGTGACTAGAAAGTTACACACTCTTCTATGATATAATGATCATGCTACCTCTATGTGCTATATTTAATATTAAATATGAGACTTTATCTTCATCGTGTTCATCATGGAAAGAAGGGACACAGAGAAAATACATGAAAAATCCATTGGGAGAAAGTCAAAGAAAAGAAACATCAGAAAGAAGACAAGGATAAAGTATCAGATATGGTGAAAGGTAAAGTACCTAAATCTACTCATTATATTGTTTCCCATTGAAATAATGGAGTAAGTGAAGATTTATTTACTATTTCATTTGCTTCTTGGAGAGATGCATGGATTCTTGACAGAAATGCAACATGTCATGTGACCTTCGGGATAGACTTCTTTGAAGATTTCAATGACAATGTTAAGGTCCTAACCCGCACATAGGTAGATCAATGTATTCGGATGTAATAAAGGTCAATATTAAATAAGACCTTTCAATAAAATAGAATAAGGCGGATGTAAGAAGACCTAATAGAATCTTCCGCTTCTAGAAGGATCTTCCTCTAGATGCTTCTTTTTAGTATAAATAGGAGTCGAGGGTATGAGAACCCTAGCTTGGATATTATTGTAACAGAGCTCTACTTGATTGGAGGTTTCCCCCTCGAAGAGGCCTGTGAACATTGCTATCTGAATCAAGTGCTATTTCTGTTCAAGTGCTATTTCTATTGCTATTTCGTATATCATTTCTGTGTATTGTGAAGATTATGCTGGATATTTTACTGTTATTCTGTTATTTCTA
>ML781352.1:722451-747125 GCA_009831015.1 Picea engelmannii | reverse complement strand
AAGTGGAAAATAATAATGTGAAACCCAAATGTATTTATGAAAATGGTATGATGAAGGTTTAATGGGGCGATGAAATGTAAGGAATAGTGAAGGGAAAGGTGGATGAAAATACGACATTTCTGAGTCCCAACATAGAGCTGGCCCAATTGGCCGATAAGAAAGAAATCGAGGTCCTCAAGACCAAGCTGAAACAGGCAAATTCAGTAATCCGAGATGGTCGGGTGCAGTCCGGCCACCAGAGGGATACGATCACACAATTACAAGCTCAGTTAGAGGTTGCAGGAAGCAAGGTGATTGACATCGAGATTGTTAAATCCCGAGCAATCGACATTCGGATCAGGGTCTCTTCTGCTTAATAGAGTCTACTAAACAAGATCGGGGATTTTCGAAAAGATTGCTTCTTAATGAATCAGATTTCTGAGAATCTGATTATCAAGGAAAGAAACACAGAAGCTGCTCGGGTCGTCTTCCAGGAAGCAGTGATAACTACCAATAACAGGTTTTCAGCAGGGACCCCCGGGCTCTCCATTGCCGAACAGACTAGGGGAAATATTTTGTTAAAGAACTGGGAGCATGATATTACTATAAGCAAGGAGAAGGCACAAAAAGTGACGAATTCACTAGAAGAAACCTTCAAAGTCATAAATGGTGAACTGTTAGGGATAGAGAGTGGAGGAGACACAGAAACGCTAAGGCAAATGAATATGGAGTGGATCTCCCTCGACATGAAGGCGAAAAATGAGAGAAGTTTGATGGAAATCTCTAAGATGGACAGGGCAGAGATGGCTCAAATTGATGAGCATCTAATTCAACCCAGCACGCAACTCGACACCCTTGATATTGTTGATGCATATATGGGAAATAAACTTCCACAATTAGCTCGAGAGTGCTATCTTGCCGAAGCCATTTGTCAAGCAGAGTCGTCACAACTTGTGTCCCAATTCTTGGACAAATGTAGGATATGCACTGAGTCTATGCAAAGACAAGCACCTGGCGCTTCTTGAAAATGGAGTAGAAGAAATGGAGTAATTTCACTCCTAACAGCTGCCAAATGGAACTGCCACAGCTTGTATCCAGTTTTACGGACAAATGTAGGATATGCACCGAGTCACGTAAAGGAAGCACCTGGCATCTTTTTGTAAATAGAATAGGAGAAGGCAAATTTGTATAAAGAGAGCAGAAAAAGAAGAACACAGGGCTGGACTTTTGGAGACTAACTGTAAGAGAGTTTTTGCATTAAAGGAGTTAATACAAGCAATTTGAATATTCTCGATTCTGTCACGACTATGTTGCAAGTTTGTTTCGTTATGTTTTTTGTTTCTTTTCATTTTTCTCTACATAATTGATGTGTATCATTATAATTTAGTACAACCACTACTATAGTGAAAGGATTTCATATTTTCTGTAATTGTTTCTTGTTTTTCCTCTGCACCAGCTATCAACCGGTGTAAGACCGATTTACATTTACAGGATTTTATGTTTATTTACACTATGTCAATTATGTTTATGTCTGTTTCTTCTTCTGTATATACGTAAATTTTCCACTGACAGGAACTGCGCGTTACCCACAGATAAATATTTTCTCTCATCTCACATTATTTTTACCAAAGTAACTCAGTTACAGGAAAGCGCCTTCAAGTTGCATGCTTATTTCGTTTTTTTATGCAAAGGGTTTCTCTTTATTTCGTCCAAATTGAAACAGCAAATAAACTCTCTCTCTAAAAATCATTTCCATACTAAAATTGTTCCTCAATGACCGTCCCTGCAACAACTCAACCTAACATTCAACCTGGATTATCTAATCAGACACATATCGCTCTAAATCTCTTCGATACAATCCTTAAAACTGCAAACACCCAGGAGGAATTGGAACGTTCATGGGCAGCCATTGAATGAGACATTACTATCCAGGAACAGTTGGAAGCTAGACAGCGAGAACGTAGAAATCCTCACTAGTTTCCGATACTGAAGGTTAGTGAAATCTTTTATCAACCTTTATCATACTTTCGGATGCCTTGACACTGTACTTTAAGCCTTAGTACAGACTTAGGAACAACAGGATCAAGCATCAAACCATTGTTCCATATAATCCTCAACATAATGGTGTAGTTGAAAGAATGAACATGATTTTCTTAAATGTGGTTCATTGCATGATGTTTTTCAAAAATGTGAAATTGATGTTTTGGGATGATGCAATTCTATGTGAAGTATATGTGAAAAACAAGAGTCCATCTCATGCTCTTTGGAACAAGAATTCTCATGAAATTTGGTATGGTCGCATTCCTTTGGTGAGGCATCTTAGGGTCTTTGGTTCCACCCGCTATGCCTTAAGGATCAAAGAAGCAAGTTTGATGAAGGGAGTCAAAATTGAATATTCGTGGGGTACTCAAATACCACTAGGGAATATCATCTTTAGGATGAGGTGAACAAGAAGTTCATTCCTTCCAAATATATTATTTTTCTTAAATTCACCAAGAATGGAAAAACTATTGAGCAACAACTTGATCATCTGGAAAGATTCACCCATGTAAAGACATATCACAAGTTTGATGACGAGATTCCACATTTTGAAGGGGGGATGCCTATCTTGGATCAATCTCTGGAATCTCATTTTGAAGCACCATTTCCCCATCACGAAGAATTTCCAGCCACTTCATCATAACCTAGAAGTTCATTTGGATGATGTTATTGAGAGGATTGAAATGGTGAACCTTGATGGAAATGCAACACCATCTCAATCAGTGGAGCAACTTGGACCATCTAAGAAATTTCCACCAAAGTGTCTCATAAAGACACTTGAAATTGTTCGTCCTGACGAGGTTGGATAGATAGGAACCACATGTTCTACAAGACAAGATGGAGGTGATGAAAATGATATGGATGTTTCATATGATTGTGAATTGAATTTATCTACTAACTTTGAACCAACTTCCTTTGAATAAGTTGCTTCTCATGATGAGTGGAAAGAATCCATGCATAAGGAGTATGATTCTCTCATCAAGAATGCGACATGGAAGTTGGTGCCCTCCATTCGAAACCAAACTAATTGGATGCAAGTGGGTCTTCAAGAACAAGTACAAATTAGATGGCTCAATTAACAAGCACAAAGCAAGTCTCGTGGTAAAAGGATTTGCACATAAAGAAGGCATTGGTTATGAGGATACTTTAGCCCCCACAACAAAATGGGATACCATTCGTACTTTGTTTTCCTTGGCAACACATAATGAAAGTGAAGAATAATTTCTTCAATGTATACTTGAAAGAGAATCTCTTAATGTCTTAGCCATAGAGTTTTTTTGTGAAAGGATAAGAACATAAGGTATGTAAACTCGTCAAATCATTATATGGACCGAAACATGAACTGTGAGCCTGGTATGAAAATATAACTAAGCATATTCTAAAATTGAATTTCAAGCACTTTAATCTTATGATGCAACACTATTTGTCAAGAAAGTTGGAAAAAATTTTGTATATATTATAGTGTATGTAGATAATTTGTTGATAATAGGGAGCAATAAAATGCATATTGCATCCATAAAGAAAGAATTGAAGAAAGGCATTGAGATGACATATTTGGGACATCTTCACTACTACTTGGGCATTAAAGTGACTCAAACTCTAAAGTACATATCCATATCCCAAAAGAAGTACTTTTGAGAATTGTTGAACACGTTTGGCATGGTTGAGTGTAACCCTCTCTCTATTCCAATAGAATAGAATTTGAAGCTCACATAAAAAGAAGGGAATGAATTTGAGGATGTAACCAAGTATATACAACTTGTGGAAGTATTATCTACCATACCACCTATAGACTATATATTCCATTCATTGTTGGTATTACTTCCAGGTTCATGCAAAAACCTTGTGAAGGACATTGGTCTGCTCCAAAAAGAGTTCTAAAAATACTTGAAGGGAATTCAAGACTATGGATTGAAGTATTCTAAGGTGGATGACTTCAACCCAATTGGATATTTTTATTCAGACTTTGATGGGGATAAAAAAAATATGGATTGTCAACTTCAGGCTATCTCATGAGTTTTGGATCAACAATTGTCTCCTAGATATCATGCAAACAATATATTCCAGTACATTCCACAATAGAGGCAGAATATGTGGCAGTTGCAAAGGCAAAAAAGGAGATTGCGTGGTTTAGGAAAATACTTGAATATTTACAAGACAAAAAATTGAATTCTACTCCTCTTCTGGTTGGCAATACTTCTGCAATCAATTTGGCCAATAATCCCATATTCAATGATTGAACCAAGCACATGAACACAAAGTACCATTTGATTCAATATCATGTAGAGGCCAAGACTATTCACTTGAGACATTGTTCCTCAAATGAGCAAATTGTGGGCATATTCACCAAAGTGCTTGGAAGAGAAAAAATTGAAAAGTTCAGAATGATGATTGGACTCACAAACACCCCTTCAAATTAAGGGGGGGAGATGTTAGATACCTAATCCTTAGGGATTGAGGTACATTGTAAATATCTTTATAAATAATAATCTAGGTAAAATATGAAGAGTTAGAGGTGAATTTCAAGAGTCATTGGAGGTCTTGGAAGATGAAACCAAGACTCAACCCCTCAATGTATTTATGTATGGCTCACATTAATGAAATACACATCCATGGAGTTACTCATCCCTAGCCCAACATAAACTTTAAAACATTCAAAATGACATCTTAACAACTAAATTATGTTAGACATATAAAATGTATGCATGTCCACATTAAAATTCTACATGGAGAATCAATTTGACAACGAAATATATGTATTTTTTCTATTTTGGTATTATGATATAGGTTTATCCTAACATACTATTGTTTTTTGAATTTTATGGTCAACGTTTTAGGATTTGTACAAATTTCAGTTCTATTAAGAATTATGATTTTTTCTAATAATTTTAACAAATACGTGATCATTGTCCTAAACCTAGACATATAGATATAGTGCCTAGTCTCTAACCTGCACAAAGTAATATCATCAATAATTATTGTGCCAATCATGATAAGTGAAGTTGAAGTTTTGGAAAATATGAAAGTATTTTTTTTAAGTTCCTAAAAAATAGAGTGAAAGTTCCCCAAAAATAAATAAAGGAAAAATATTTTGATTTATTTATTATCAAAAATTGATGCAGGGGCATCTTTCGCCTTAGGCAAACCGCATCAACCAAAAAAAATTCAATTTCAAGTAAGTAATGGTAGGATGAAATAAGGGTGTTGTAACTCCACACATGTTGTAACTCCACATTGTTGCAACTCTGTTTAAATATTACAAACTATGATGTGTTGCAACTCAAGTGTTGCAAATTCCATCGTGTTACAACTGTTACAACTCTAGGCATGTTAAACTACAGTTAAAATACTTAGGGTTACACCCTGCTACAACTCCCAATGTGCGAGTTATATGTGTTGTAACTCCATGTGTCCTATACAGACTTTTGACAATTCATGGGTCGTCACTCCATGTGTCTTGTGCGAATTTCGTGAAAATTGGTGGGTCATTTGCGTGATGGAAGACTAATTGCTTGAAAACAGTTTGAAGAAGTTAACCCTCACAATTGTCTAGTTCCAATGCACGTTTGGGGAAAATGGTTGAGGAATCTAAATGTTTGAAATAGTTCAGCTTCCAAGGGATGATAGAAAAGAAAGATTCAGAAAAGAGAAGGTCGAGATAGAAGGTTCAAGAAAGAAAGGGTTTGCTTTAGTTCAGTTTGGGACAGAAAAGAAGGGACAAAGAAGGTACATTTGAAGAAGAAATAATATAGAGGAAGGGACACCCATTTTTATTTCATGACATGGAATGGAAGAACACACTCGGTTCAATGAATAAATAATGAGACTCATGCTAGATTTTCTAGTGATGTAATGAGATCGTAAGAGAAATCATGTCTTATTAATAAACAATCTTCGGTCCATGTTTAAATGGTGTTATCTCTTGTTTCCTTTTCCTGTGAATGTCTATTACTCATGGTATTAGTTAAATGTTAGTTTATGTTAATGTTGGTACACTAGTAGTTGTGCACTCTATGGGCAGAAACTTGGTTCTATAGTTGGTTGAGTACAAGACTGAGGGTTACTACATCAAGTGGTATCAGAGATGATTAAGCTCCTAAGATTTGGTTCTTGCTAGTGTTTCTTGTAAAAATGTGGTTGTGGGAGATAATTTGTGAGATAAAACACATGGAAGTAAGGCATGTGAATGTTAGTTCGAGTGAGGAATATGAGACAACTTGTAAGGATGTCTCCACGTAGAGCTAGAGCAACACAAGGAGGTGCAGGGAACCGAGAATTGGAGGAATTGTGAAGGAGGATAGAAGAACTGGAAAATATAAGGCTTGGAGATGTTGAAACATATTTAGAGTCGAAAGACGAGATTGAAGAAGAGCGAAATGTTGAGGAAGGAGACCTAGTAGTACATTTGATATCTTTTTTAAAGGACAGAGGTAGTGCAAGGGTAGAAGTTCCATGTTATGATGGTAGTTTGAAAACGAATACTCTCATTGATTGGATAGGGGAGCTTGAAAGGTACTTTGAATAAGAGAATGTTCAATACCCCAATCGGTTTTGATTTTCCATTACAAAGCTAAAGGGAGATGTTGTAGCTACGGAAGGATAGGGTAGACAATCAATAGAAGAAGATTAGAACCTAGGGGAAGATGGTGATAAAAATCAATGAGAAATTCCTACATGTCAATTACTAGTAGAATTTGTGTAAGCAAGTGAAGAACTTAAGGTAAAAAGAGGCATATTTTTGTGGTAATAGTGAGGAATTCTTCAAACTGTCACTTAAATTAGGGATAAAAGAGCCATACTATCAAAGGGTGGTGAGGTACGTGAATGGTTTAAAATATTGGATTTAGGATGAGATGAGTACACATTTCTTTAGTAATGTAGATGAATGATATCAAGTTGCTTTAAAGGTGGAAGAAAAGATTGACAAAGAATTACAACAAAAATTCCAAGGTAAAGGACCTAGAGACAGGAGCAGAGCAAGTACTACTCGAGAAAATGAAAATGAGAATGAATCTACCAGCAAACAAAGTAATAGAGGATAAAATGATATTGAAAGAGGTAGAGTATTTGGAAGAGGAAATGGTAAGTATATTATTACTTACTAAAGATGTGGAGTAAAGGGACATGACGCATCTGAATGTTCGGAGAAGCACACTTCTAACGGGAAAACCCCCTTAAGACTACACTAGGGTTCAGAATGTAGGCAGATCACAACCGTCTAAAATTCAACTACTTCTCTAAATATCCCAAACATACCCCAGACTCATATAAGAAAATAAAAAATGAGAAGGATCGGGTAACTGTACCTCTACTCTGCGTCCGGTGATGATCCTCTCAAGCTTGAAAGCTTCGTTGACTGCAAACCTCCTCCCAAGGTTGGCCTGCATTCAAAGACAGACAAACAGAAAGCTAAAACCATGCAATTCATATACAAATAAGGTTTATATGTTAGAATATCAAAACATAAACCATTAAAAACATTCAATACGCCATGATTTCAGACAGGAAAAGTACTTCTTTTATTGATAACTCAATGATTACTTACAACCAAAGTCGGCTACTGCCTCACAAACCTGGTCTGGGATCCTCTTCACCAAGCTCCAAGTGCACCTTTGTATGGCTTATCCTCTCAACCTTCTTCTTGGGAAGTGAAATGGGTTATGATGGAGGAAGAAGGGAAAATTGGGGAATTTTGAGGCAATTCTCACAAAAGGGGTTGCAATTACTTCAGGCAAGGAGGGGATGTGAAATGGGAATAGTTTCACTCTTCTTATGTCTAGATGTAAAATGAGACCCCAACACTTCCTTTTATATGGGAAAAGGATGGTTATTCGGTTGGGTGACGGGATATAGGCGGTGGATTAGTTGGGAAACTACCCAATAGCCCGTAATCTCAATGAATTCCTTGCAACTTTTTCAAGTATATGCAGGATGTAGTGGTGCAGCATGCATACGTACGTAGGTTGTAGTGGTGCAGAAAGCATATGTACGTGAGAATTATTCATGCAAGGCACGTACATCTCCAAAAAATGGGTTTTTTAGAAGAGCAACTCAGTGATGGCTTGGAAAAAAATGCAAGTAAGAGGGCCAAAGGATACGTATGTGTGTGTAGAGAAATTTAGGGCTATAACAGATTCCCCTTAATGTGTGAGGTCAGAAGAGTATCTGATGCCTGAAATACATTACAAAATCTTCTCCAATATATGAAACGAGTGAGCCCAGGACTAGAGTTTGGGAGGTGCCATCTGCAAAATAACAATTGTCTCTCTGAGGCAGGCATACCCATGCTCGGGATGAAATAAATCATGGTTGAAAATCAAATACATTGCATATCCATGTCATATAACTATATAAAGTGTAGTCGTGAGAAATACACAACATATCTACATCTCAAAATCAAATATATACAACTACAGTATTCATCTTCAAGAAGCCAACAATGCCTAATGGCTGGAAATGAGGTATTCATAGTTCGAGAAACAAATTCAACATCTTCAAAACTCGGGTAGGAGTGCAATGTGAGTGTATGACTTCACTACCCAAAGGTATTCGATGGCTCGTCGGGAAAAGACAAGAGGATCTCGATGATCAGGCAGGGAACTTCATTGATTTTGAACAAGGACTTGATTGGACTTTTGGGATGGTCGGGATTGAGTTCAAGAGACAAACTATAGAAAGGTTGACTCAGGTTGGGTGAAACTTCCCTTGGACAAAATCATGAAACATGATCAAACTCATGCAGCATGACATTCACATAAGTTCACAATGCAGGAGGCAACGCAAACTCTCCATGTGTTTGGAAGAGTAACCAAATGGTGGAGGACACAGCTCTATGTAGCGAGAACAACTTCCTAAGGTCATACTAGATCCCAATGCTTGACGAAAAAATGAAAAGGATGTGATTTGTCCAAGGGAAAATCATTGTGTTGCCAAAAAAGAATATATATTTCTTGTCCCCTCTTTTTGGGTTTTTTTAACTTTTTTTGTCTTTTTCAATTTTTTAAAGAGCTTTGAAAAAGAATAAAAGATGCTACGTTACAAAGGAGGAACAAGTGTCGCAATCATGCTAGGTCTAGGCGCAAGGAACACACTAATGCTCAAAGAAAGGAGAAATGTGCAGAAAAAGGACACTCGGGGAAAATTCCTCCATGGGTCAAGGTGTCAGATCGCAGAGGCAAAGTGCTACAAGGCTTGCATATAAGGCATGCTTCAAAGGTTCAATTGAGAGCAACATGGAGCCGACATTAGGCCAAAGATGTAGAGATGAAAACGTGATTAGAAAGACACGATGAAACCCCCTTCAATGTAATTTTTAAAGAGCCCAGAGAAGGTAAGCTCGGTATTTTTTTCACATTTAGAGAGTCGGAAAAAAACGTAAAAAAAGACTCCACTAGGGTACCTTTTTTGAAAATAGTCTAGTCGGTTCGAAAAAGGGGTAAAATAGCACCGAAAATATGTCTATTCAAAATCATTTTAACGAGTGTGACACAGACAAGATCACTCGGCAATCTTTTCAATTTTAAGGAGTCTGAAAAGAGCTTAACTATGGACTCACTGGATTTTTCTGAATTTAGTCTCCTTAGCCCGAAAAAGTATAAAATTTACTAAGGAGAACTCTCTCAGCGAGATGAATCTCTCGAGGTATACCTTTTTCCTCCATAATACATAGGCCGGAAAAAGGGGTAAACTCATGCCAGTAGATGTTCTTCTGGACCAATTTAACGAGTGTGAAGGAACAAGGTCACTCGGCAATCTTTTCAATTTTAGGGAGTCTGAAAAGAGCTTAACTATGGACTCTGTGGGGGTTCCTTTTTCATAAGTAATCTCCAAGGCCCGAAAAAGGTGATAAACCAAAACCAAGGAGAATTTTCCTTTTCCATAAATTTAGTCCCTCAGGCCCGAAAAAGGGTTAAACTTATACCTAAAAATACTCTTCTAGAGAACCAAAGTTCCTAGAGTATACCTTTGTTCGTACCATTGATCATCTGGACCGAAAAAGAGGTAAAATACCGTCGGGCAGACGTGCCTTCAAGTTTTAGTTTGGCGAGCGTGAAGGGAAACAAGATCGCTCGACAATCTTTTCATGTTTAAAGAGTCTGAAAATATCTTAAAGAAGACTCCAGAAGGTTATTTTTCTCAGTTATATTGAAAAGCATAAATGTAGTCTCGTCGGATGTTGCTTTCATATTTCAAAGAGAGCTTGAAAGACAACAAAGCGTGCTCATTTTGGGAGGGGAAGTCGTTGACTCCAATGACCGAGGCCATATACTTCTTGATTGGCCTCTCGAGGAGAGGGGAACTAGTCAACCTGCACACTTTTCCTCCTGGGACCTTCAACATTGCAAACTACATCGGAATGCATTGTGAGGTAGGCACTGAGAAAGTAGGTTCTCAAGTTCCCATCAACAAGATCACCAACCTATCACTGAGGGTGATCCTACTGCTCATTGGGTGGATCACTGGATCTGCGGCCCTACACCAGGCCTCCCGTGCACACATGTATTGTGCAATGTAGTGCCTAGATGCACGTATTTTCGACTGGAGTACGACCATGCCCACTTGCATGAAGAGGCATCTTACAGAGTGTCGAGAGCATAGCAACAACAACTTTTGGTTCAGTACCATTCTATGCTCGTTCTTCTTCGAGAGGGTGCCTAGTTTGATTCCTAGAGAGACAGTACGAGGGCATGTGGCCTCCTTCCCAGCGGTGTGTATATGGGCAGCACTGCTGCCACGACAGGGGGGAGGAAGGACCATAGAGGCCTTCAATGAAAATTTCTTCGATTGGTGGGCATGGAATATTCTAGTGATAGAGGACTACCCCTATGCTAGAATGAACTTCTCCAGAGATCCGGACATGCCCGTACCTCCCGGAGAGGAGCGAGGAGAGCTAGGTACATGTTTTTAAAGTTATTTAATTTTTAGTTTATTTTATATATATCATTTTATATGTATCAGAGTATTGACAACTATGTATATGTTATGTACATATGTGGGACCAGTGCGTCTGATAGACTTCTCGAGGACTAGGCGACGTCCTCAACCAGAGGCAGTACCAGCAACAGCCGCAGGGGGACCTATGTGTGTGATTCTTTTTATGTGTGTGCAATATGTCAATCCTATACTTGATTAGCTAGGGTATCTGTCATTTTATTTAATCTCCTAGGAACATGGATATATGTAATGTAATCAAAGCAACGTTCTAAGAGACGTACCCTAAGGAAATGTTGGTGTAAAGTAGGATCATAGACATGGTAAACTCCATTTAACTGGGACACAACCAAATAAGCATCTAAGTAGACCCGGAGGTGAGAAATTCCATGCGACAAAGCATCACGAAGAAAATCTATCGCTGCATTGTACTCGGTGACATTGTTTGTGGCGTCACCTAGACAGATACCTCCGAAAGATAACAACAGGCCTTAAGGCATGAAAATCACCCAAGTTGCGGAAGCAAGCTTCCAAATGTGTCAGCTAGCGCCGTCCGTGAACCCAAAGAACACCTCTGATTCACTTGAAATATTCCACAGTAAAAAATATGACATAAATAACAAGACATCCATAAAACAAAAAAGACAAAAAAATCATATAAGAACTATACATATGTACAAGAAGTCACCAAGGCGACCAACCTATGAGTAATACTTATTGAGGTAGATCCCATTTCTAGGCTCTGCCAAATCATTTCCCTCAAATTCAACCAGACGATAAGTGCCTTTATTTAAGACCTCTTTCACGATGAAAGGTTTGAACCACATGGGTTTGAACTTTCCTGCCCCCATAGGATCCTTGTCTTGGTCATAGACCAGGACAAGATCGCCTTCGAAGAAAATTAGAGGATGAATGGACCAATCATATTGACACTTGATTTGTTTCTTGTGAGCCTCATTGGCCAAGGTTGCATCATGCAATTTCTCATCAAGCTACTCGAGATATAATAGGTGTTCCTCAAGCGGTGAAGTGTTTGGCAATAAATCTACTACCAACTTTAAAGACGAGATTTGGCACTCAATAGGCAAGACTGCTTCCATCTCATAAATGAGTTGAAAAGGTGAGAAACCGATGGCAGTCTTTACGGACGTTTGGTAGGCCCATAACGCCAAGTACAACATCAAATGCCAATTTGACTTGGCAGAATTGATCATTCCCTGAAGAATAGTCTTGAGGGACTTATTCATAGCTTCCACCTGACCATTCGCTTATGGGTAGTAGGGTGATGAATGTTCTTGCCTCAACCCAAGCTTTGATGTTAACTCATACATCATTTTGTTCTGGAAGTGACTGCCATGGTCAGTGACAATCTCCTTTGGAATGCTGAACCTTGCTACTATCTGGTTAAAAATGAAGAGAGTCGTTGTTTCACCATCATTGTTAAACGTTGGCATAGCCTCAACCCACTTTGTTAAGTATTCTACTGCTACGATGATATAACAAAGCCCCCTGGCTGAAACCGAGTGGCATGTAGTGAAATCAATCCCCCACTTTGTGAAGGGACCAACAACGATGACGGGAAACATGGGAGCAGGATGTCCCTCATCTTCCAAGAGAATATCTGACATGGGTGGCACTTCTTGACCGACTCAATGCAATCCTTGATTAACGTAGGCCAAAAGTAACCAGCTTGTAGAATCTTTTGGGTTGTTTCCAACCCAGAAAAATGACCACCACATGCTCCAATGTGGCAGTCATTAAGAATGAGTTCCACTTCCTCATGTATAAGGCACTGAAGAAGAATGTAATCTACACCTCGATGATACAAAGTGTCATCGAGTATGAGATAGTTTCGTGCCCGATGGTGAATTCGTCGATGCTCTTCGCGAGAAGAAGAAGCGGGGCACTTCAAAGTCTAGAGATAGACTAGTATATATCCATACCAGGGGTCCGAAGATGTGATCAGAAAAATATCTCCTTTAATAATCGATTCTTTGGGCGTAACATCACTTGATTCGACCAGAAGTTCTGAAATATGTTCTGCAAAGACCAACAACTTTTTGGATTTCGTGGAAACAAAATCCAAGTCAAATTCCTAGAGGATTACAATCCATCTACTAATATTTCCTCCAACGACGCGTCGTGTCAACACATATTGAAATGGATTCACAACGACAATGACGGTGGTCTTGCGAAGAAGAATATAGTGATGGATCCGTTGGACAGCATGCCCCGTTGCCAACGCAAGCTTCTCAACATGGGAATACTTGAGTTCTGGCCCAACCAGGCCTCGGCTCAAGTAATAAATCACATGGTCGAATCTGTGGTGGCCAAGTACAATAAGAAATCTTTATTATAATTGGGAGGCCAGAGTAGAGGGGAAGACATAAGGGCATGTTTCAATGCTTCAAAAGAGCACTGAGCAACTTCGTCCCAACAGAAAGGGACTCCATTTTTCAATAAACGCATGAACCCTTTAGTGATCTCGGCATAGTTTGTGATAAAACACCGAAGAAAGTTATCTTTGCCCCATAAGCTCTAAAGATGGGATATTGTGCATGGGGGAGGAAACTGAACTATCACCTTGACCTTAAGAGGATCGACCATGATCCCTGTTGTCAAAACTATGAAACCTAAAACATGACCCGACGTCACGCAAAAACTGCATTTGTTAGGATTCAAGCGAATCTGATAGTAGCGACATCGTTCAAATATTAGTCGAAGGTGTGTGGGATGATCATCTCTCTTGCGATATCGTGATGCTAGATCATCGAGATAAGCCTCAAATATATGTCTAAGGTTGTGGAAAGCAAAAGACATGGCCCATTGAAAAGTGGCTCTAGCATTCATCAGGCCAAAAGGAATCTTACGATAAGAAAATGTGCCCCACAGATAGATAAAAGTTGTTTTATGTTGGTCTTCAGGTTTGATCTGAATCTAGTTATATCTTGAAAAACCATCCATGCATGTAAAGACCTCACAGCCTGTGCATTCATCGACAATTTGATCAATGAATGGGGTGGGGAAATTATCCTTTGGATAGGCCTTATTCAAGTCATGGAAGTCCATGCCAACGTGAATGGTACTCTATTTTTTGTTAAATGGAACGGGATTTGACACCCATTGCGTCAACTGTGCAGGGTAGATAAAACTGGCTTTAAGCAGTTTCTCTACTTCAGCCTTAATAGTTGTCGCTTTCCATGGATTCACTGGATGAAGCTTCTGTCGGACCAGATTGGCATCAGGATAAGTCATTATCTCATGTTTGATGATTCTTGGATCAATTCCTCGCATTTCCTCGTAAGACCAGGCAAAAATGTCGCAGAATTCCTTAAATAAGTCTGTATCGATCCGAATATCCTCGGGGGAGCAGTCTACTCCGACGAAAACATTCTCCACGACGTCAGGGGTTCTGGAGATATCTATAGGGATCATTTCAATGATACTCTCCATAATTCCCTCAGCGTAAACTATGTGCATAGCCAAATGATTAACAGGATAAGACCTATCTCCATTCATAGTCAACACAAATTCACCTGCCTCTATTCTTCTTAACTCCAGGAGGAAATAATATCTGTGATGGAGATCATCCCAAGGTCTGTCTGGACCAGTCAATGCCTCAATAATTGCCTCATTTGAGGGCAAGACCAGGTCTAAAAAATCGGTAGTGGCAAGGGAAAATTGAGCCCAAATAGGCTCTAGAAATGGATCTAACTCATGTGCGGGAGTCAGATCGGGGTCGGTTGAATCTTGTTGGACAATACTATACGCAATTTCTGTCGTGGAAAAGGGCATGGCCATGCCAGAGTGCCCTGTCCCTTCCATCATGGTCGATGGGGAAGGAAGAGTCCACGGATCGTGAAAGTAAGTCATTCAGAACGACGACACATGAAAAATATCAGCCCTAGGCTGGTCGGGGATAGTCGATATAAGCTTGACATCGCCAAAAGGAGGTGGGTAATCGAAAGTACCCATCAACGACGGGCATAAACCAACCCCTACGTTGACGATGTTGGGCTAAGGGTTATCAATCATCGGGACCCTGGATGCCCTTGATGAAGGGTGAGGACAGGAGAAGGACAACTGATCAATGGTCACAATTCGACCCTCGTGTGGAAACAATAAGATCCAAAAAACTGTGGCAACCACTACATTCATTGCATAGGTCCAACTCCTTCCTAACAGAAGGTTGTAGTTGAGAGGCACATCGACCACTTCAACTTTGACGCACACAGTCTTCCCTCCTAACTACATGGGGAAAGAAGGAATGATTCCATGTGGTCTGAACGAACGACCGTCAAAAGAAGTAAGCAGAGTGGGTGACGGATAAAAAATGGGTTAACCAATGGGCTTCCAACACGCCAACGACATCACACAAGTCCAGGCGCCCTCATCCACCATAGTATGGAAAATATTTCGAGTAAAATATTTTTGGTGTAAGCCACTACTATCTTAAATGCAACATGGTAAGGGAGACGAGGTTTCAAGTCGTTCATCTCAAGAATGATCGTTCCTGGATTACAAGTTTCTGCAGATCCCAAGGCAAATAACAAAGCCTTTATCTATGAAGGGAAGCTCTGGAGGAGCTCCAAAGTGGACATCACACAAGGGGTTTGTGACAAATCCTCCACCACAGAGTAGTTATGGGCGGCCCTCGTGTTCGAATTATGAGAAGCTTTCTTGAACGCCCCTTTCGGGATGCATGTCATTGTTTCTCACATCGTCTTCTCAATCTTGAAAGGAACAGGTGGGTTTGTGGCTTCTTTACCCTTTTTTTCAGATTCCAACATTTTGTAATCATGTGCCCTAGTAGCTATATAAGCGTCACATTTCATCATGTAAACATTTGTGGTCGAGGAATTACTAGAAGATGCGAGGGATCCCTGACTGCCCCCATCCGTGCTCAGAGAGGCTTGAGTCATATTTTTCCCATGTGGAAATGGGTTCATTAGCATAGCAGGCTATTGTTGTGCCAATAAATTTTTGGCCTCCACAAGTCGAGGGCACAGGTGAGTCAAATGGTCCTCCATGCAAAGGTTACACGGATACTTCAACTTTCTCTTCTCTGTGTTTCCCCCGCCAGCATTATTGTTAGGTTTCTTATCCCCTTTACCCTTCTTGTTTTGTTGTTTTTTATTGCCTTCAAGTTGTTGGTTGGACTTCAAGTTCGTCGACTGCACACTGTGTACATCTGATGCTTGGGTAGGGGAAACACCCGAACCGGAGGTCTGGTTGGTCGTAGTATATTGTATCGACAATTGTTGCAATTGATTTGACAACATATCAATGGACTTTTCTTGTGTTGAACCAAATATACCATCTTCATGTGGTCTAGACTTTTGTCTGGCCTTGTTGAGGATGGACCATGGCGCATCTGGAAAAATCTCATAGAGTAAGCCAGACTGAGAGTAAATCAATTTGAGTCGTTGCGCTCTCATTATCGCCTCCTCCTCTGAAAACACTCCTGAAGTCGCAACGTCCTTGGATAATTGTGGTACCAAATAATTCAAGAACCACTCCAGCAGGAAATTCGATGGGACCTGTACCTTAATCAATCTCTTCCAATGATGCCATTCTCGGATGTGATCTGAGATATGATCGTCCTTAGTCTGCTCAAAGTTGGCCATCAATTCGGTGTTGGCATTGTATCTCACGGGTAGCTGGAAATGGTTTAGGAATAACATCACCAAGTCGTTAAAGTAAGAATATCTTGAGCGGTCGAGCTCGATGTACCATTTCGCAACACCCCCAATAAGAGTGCGTTGAAATAGACATAATTGTACAGAGTCATCTCGCAGCGAGCTTGACGAGCACCATAGGTGGAAAGTAGTCACGTGATCACCCGGGTCTTTGCTAGGCTTGCCTTCAAATTTTGGAATATCCGAGGGAAACTTAGTTAGCATAGGAGGCCAACGCGGATCATGAAAAATCGAGTCATTAAGCAACCTTGACAAGTTTGTCAAGTGTAACGTTGCCAGAAACGGTAGTTTGGGATGGGTACTATGTACAGGAAAAAGGGGGCCTGGAGTTTTACTGGCACTAGGTTGCCAAGAAAAGTTGGGTTTCTAGCCAGGGTTGTTGGCTAGGGTTCTGGAAAAATACATGGCCTTGACCAGCATACGAAAACTACGTTTACTAGGATATCATCAGTTGATTCTCGTAATTGGACGACGAGGGTTGGGCGGGGATTGCTCCCTGCATTGTGTTCCAAAGATTCTGGAAGGGGGTGCCCCCAGCCGATCCGACGGGCATAGGTACTGAGCCTTTCCTGAGGTTCCATTGACCATGGAAGGGGTTTCCCCCGATTGGCATCCCTTGCGAGGGAACTGATCCCTGCCAAGGATTCCAAAGTCCTTGTGAGGAGAAAACTCTTGTACTTTCCCCCTATTTAGGAATAGTACCCTGCACAAGATTCTGTTGTCCAAAACCAGGGTTTCCCCCGACCGAGACGGTAGCTGATGAAAAATAATTATTACCAAACACATCAAACAAAAAGAACGACATGGATCCCACCGGCGTGGTGTAAGAAGAAGTTCCTAAACTGTCTGCTCCAAACAAGTTGTAGTTCATAGTTGGCCCGATGGTTTGTTGGAAAGCACCGCCGAGCGAGGGGGGCGGAGGAGGTATATGACCCCCACCATAAGGGATAGCATTATAGGAGGCTGAGGTGCCCCAAATGGACCCTTGCACTGGAGCATTTGAGCTCGTTTCCCCCAGACCCATGTTCTGTAATGTGGAGTAGGTAAGGACATAGTTCATGTTGAAGCTCCCATATGAAAACGGAGGGCTCGTCGCACTCTGCATAAACAGAGCAGTGGTTGTTGCGAACGATGGTATCGTACCACTACCCGAGGTAGAGGAGGTCGAGACCACTCTAGTCCGGACTGGAGAAGGTGGGTTAGGAGGTGGAATACCCCCTGTGGTGGCATCCGTTAAGGGAGTGTGAGGACTCTTGGACGAAGTAGCAGCATTTTCTTACATTTTTGCTTGTAAGACTATTTGGCGCTTGTAAGGTGTTACCCTTGGAGGGACAACTTATACCAAGATTGGCGTCGACAAGTCAGTGATCGGAGGGTTAGCCGGCCCGATATCTTCTGCTCCAAGGTTAGAAATAGTAGGTTCCTCTGGATTCGAGTAATTTCCTCTCGAATCTGGCTCGGGCATAGTTTCTAGCATCCCAGTCACTTCGAATGACCCTTGTTGGTCAAGTCTTCATCATAACGGTGGCAGTGGTGGCTCCAATGTAACCAACGGTAGGCCCTGAAGCCTTCAAGACCGGTGGAGCTCTTGATCTTCCACTTCATGAAAAGATCAACGACACAGTAAGGCTTTAACTAACATTTAAAACCAAGCACACACTAGAAAAATTATGATAAGATAAACCAAGCAAACCACTATCTAGTTGGAAGAACAGTTACGCCAGCCAACACTTGAGC
Organism: Picea engelmannii; assembly: GCA_009831015.1. NCBI lineage: Eukaryota > Viridiplantae > Streptophyta > Pinopsida > Pinales > Pinaceae > Picea > Picea engelmannii. The sequence goes on along the minus strand of ML781352.1, from coordinate 728,739 downwards.
AACTTACCGGTGCAAGTGAAACTCAAACACGGAAGCACCCTTTGGGTATACTCTACAAAGTGTCACCCCACGTATTCCCTAGGTACCATGGTATACCCCCACAGTCACCTATGTAAGTCCCTAGAATAAAGGCAACTAAGTTGTCATCTCGTAAACAGTCACCAAGCGGGTACAATCGACAGTCGGGTAGACCGCAATGATAAGGATAACAAGTTTGAAACCTATCGAGGGTATCAAAAGCAAGTGGTCCATAAGAAAACTTAGGATCTCGAACGGATTTGAGGTCCACGAAGTTTCATAGGAAAATGCGAACGATAGTATCCCACGACAAATCCTCAATATGTGTTCCCCACAACGTTTAGTCCAGCTTTGGAGGGGTTATCTCTTCTGCCTTTCCTCACATGACCTCATGTTTATCCCCTGTGTTAGATGGGGGTCCCGGATAACTTTCACGTCACTGGACTTTTGACACTCCCTAGCTCTGACTCGGAATTTTTTTTAAAAGACATGAAGAGTTTCCTCTCCAACCTAATTCAAGGCTCTAACCCTAAACTAGTTGATTGACCCTACAAACATAAAAGTCTAGTTAATTTTAAATTTAGCGTTCATTTTAAATGGTTTGTTCTAACTCAAAGGATATGGCAGTGAAACTAGTGATGTGTATGAGAGACGAAAAGAGGAGAAATAAACGAAACTGTGAAAGAAAAATTACTTCTAGTGAAAAATAAAGATTTACAACTAGCTCTTTGTAACCAACTTTTTCATAACTAACTCTTTTCAAGATATTTAAAAAGAAGACCTAAAATGAAATTTTGCTCGACTATGAGCTACTTAAGTTAGAAGAAATCAGTAAAGAACTTTAAAAAAAATGAATTATTTTTCCTTTCAAGTGAAATAACTGACCCTCACTACTTTATCAAACTGAGAATGAAAAATATTTTTCTTTTGTTGGAAATGATTTAAATAGGAAAAACTCGAAATAAATATTTTTTTCTATTTTCTTTAAAGCAAACGAAAGGGGGAAAAGAAATACAAGACAAGACTGAAACTGACCTTTGGCCCATTGTCGATCGCAGGGAGTCACTACAGGCACCAAACAAGCTGATCAACAAACTCAAATACTCGCCTAAAACCCTTTCTGAAGTAAACACAAGAAATCTTCAAAAAGACAAGCAAACTAACATCTAAACCAAGCTATGAATTTAAAAACAGACACACTGAACTCTGTCAAGAAACCCTAAGAAGCAAAACCTCAATCAGAGAAGAGATTGACTGCCTCTTCTTAAAAACATTCTCTTGAACTAGGTACGCTACTGATGCTTAAGAAGCCTGTGTATGTACGTGGGTTGTCTATAAAACAGGGTGTGTATGTATGCATGTTGACCCACAGCAGGGTGGATACACCTTTGTACTTCTTCAAAAAAGAAATAAAATAGACAGACCGGTAGGGCAGGGAGAACTAGTATAGCTCCAAAAGGTGACTAGACCCCTTAAAAGACTCATCAAACTCAAAAGAAACTCGAAAGGTACAAAAACCAATCAAACACCCAAAAAATCCCCTAAAACCCTAGAGGCTTCCCCAGTATGGTCACCAGTTCTGCTAGCGAGAAAAACCCCCCTTAAGACTACACTTGGGTTCAGAATGTAAGAAGATCACAACGGTCTAAAATTCAACTACTTCTCTAACTATCCCAAACATACCCCAGAATCATACAAGAAAAGCAAAAATGAGAAGGATTGGGTAACTGTACCTCTACTCTACGTTCAGTGATGATCCTCTCGTGCTTGAAAGCTTCGTTGACTGCAAAAATCCTCCCAAGGTTGGCCTGCATTTAAATACAGGAAAACAAAAAGCTACGATCATGCAATTCATATACAAATAAGGGTTAGATGTTAGAATATCAAAACATAAACCATTAAAAACATTCAATACACCATGATTTGGGACAGGAAAAATACTTCGTTTATTGATAACTCAATGATTACTTATAACCAAATTCGGCTACTGCTCCATGAATTTGGTCTGGTATCCTCTTCACCAAGATCCAAGTGCACCTCTATATGGATTCTCCTCTCAACCTTCTTCTTGGGAAGTGAAATGGGTTCTGAGGGAATTCTAAGGCAATTCTCACAAAAGGGGATGCAATTACTTGGGGCAAGGAGGGGATGTGAAACGGGCAGAGTTTCATTGTTCTTATGTCTAGATGTAAAATGAGACCCCAACATGTCCTTTTATATGGGAAAAGGATGGTTATTCGGTTGGGTGATGGGATATAAGCAATGGATTAGTTGGGAAACTATCCAATAGCTCATAATCTCAACGAATTCCTTGCAAATTTTTATTTTTTGCAACTTTTGCAAGTATACGCGGGTTGTAGTGGTGCATCATGCGTATGTATGTGAGTTGTAGTGGTGCAGCAAGCATATGTATGCGGGCAGTAGTGGTGCAGGGCGTGTACATCTCCAAAAAATGGGTTTTTTAGAAGAACAACTCAATGATGGATTGGCAAAAAATGCAAGAGGGCCAAAGGCTAGGTATACATGTGTAGAGCAATTTAGGGCTATAACACACACTATAGTGAAAATAGGTGAAGCACGAACACAAGTTGCATAGGCAGATGCAACAACAATTGTTGGTGAAAATTTGATGGTACTTCAACAAGAGCAAGGTGAGAATTTAATGTTTCGGAGAGTGTTACTTAGACCTAAAAAGAAGATAGTAGAAGAGCCTAAGCAGAGGAAGAAATCTTTTAAGACTAAATGTAAAGTTCAGGGAAAGTATTTCAATCTGGTCATAGATGGTGGAAGCACAAAAAATTTGGTATCCATGGAATTCATGGATAAATTAAAATTAAAATTTATTCCACACACCAATCCATACCAGATTTCATGGTTACAAAAAGGACAACAAGTGACTATGACAAAATAATGCTTGTTAAATTTTCAGATTGGCAGTTTCAGTGATTAGGTCTTGTGTGATGTGGTAGAAATGGATGCATGCCATGTACTACTCAAAAGACCATGGTTTCTTGATAATAAATTTTTCCATGATGGCAAAGAGAATAATTATGAATTCACAAAGGCTAGACAACGATACTGATCAGAACCAATGTTGGAAAATGCAATGGAAAAAACAGAAAATAGTAGCAGAAAAGATGTGGCCAGTAGTAATAGTTGAGCCATGTTGTGTTCAACTAAGGAATTTTTGAAAGAACACAAAAATACATTGTTTTTGTTTAGCCTTAATGCCGAAACAAGTCCAAGAGATGGAAAAAATGAATCATGTACCCCCGAAGATTCAAACTTTGTTGAAGGAATTTAAAGAGATCATTATGGATGATATAACAGCAAGTTTACCTCCCTTGAGGAGTATATCACATCAAATTGACTTGATACTCAAGTCAAGTCTACCTAATAAAGCTATTAAGTGATTGACTCCAAAAGAGAGTGAGCAAGACAACTGCAAGAGTTTCTTGAAAGAGGATTGATCCAAGAGAGTTTAATTCCTTGTGATGTACTGACAGTATTGACGCCAAATAAAGGGGGTGAGTGGAGAATGTGTATTGATTCAAGGGCTACCAATAGGATTACTATTAAGTATAGGTTTCCCTTACCAAGGATGGATGACCTTATGGATTGTTTGAGTGGGTCCAAGTACTTTTCAAAGATTGATTTGAAGAGTGGGTATCATTAGATTCAGATAAGGGAAGGTGATAAATGGAAGACAACATTTAAGACGAAGGATGATCTGTTTAAGTGGCTAGTCATGTCGTTTTTGTTAACCAGTGACCCTAGTGTATTTATGAGACTCGTGAATGAAGTATTGAGACCATTTTTGGAAAATTTTATTGTCGTGTACCTGGATGACATTTTGATTTTTAGTAGAACCAAAGAAGAACACTCGGGGTGTGTGAGAAATGTGTTGTAGCAGTTGAGGGAAGAAAAATTGCTGATAAATTTCAAGAAATGTACATTTCTGAAGGAGGAATTAGTGTACTTGGGATTTTTTATTTCCAGTGAAGGCTTGAAGATGGATCTTGAAGAGGTAAAGGATATTTTGGAGTGGCCAACACCTAAGTGTACATTTGATGTTAGAAGTTTCGATGGTTTGGCGATCTTCTATAGGAAATTTATCCGAAATTTTAGCGAGATTTGTGCACCTATGGCTAAAGGTATGAAAAAGAGGATTTTCAAGTCAAAAGAAACAACCATCAAGTCAATTGTGAACTTGAAGAAAAAGGTAACCGAACAACCAATTTTGGCATTTCCAGATTTCAATAAAGTTTTTCAAGTGGACTGAGATGCAAGTGGTTTAATAATTGGAGTATTTTTTAGCCAAGAAGGAAGGTCGATCACATTCTTCATTGAAAAATTTAATGATGCTTAGAAAAAGTACTTTGTTTATGATCAAGAGTTTTATGCTATTGTACAAGCCTTAAATAAATGGAAACATTACTTGTTACCGAAGGATTTTATCTTATTTACTAATCATAAAGCATTACAGTATATCAATAGTCAAGGTAAGTTAAATAAAAGGATTCCAAATAGGTAGAATTTTTGCAAATCTACTTGTTTATTTTGAAGCACGAGTCTGGAAGGTCGAATAAGGTTGCAGATATGTTAAGCCGGAGAATAAGGTTGATGAATACTTTGTCATTCAATGTTGTTATCTTGGAATGTATGAAGGAGTTGTATGTAGAGGACATAGATTTTACAGAGGCGTGGGAAGTATACAAAGCGCCTTGGAGCATTGATAGAACATCATATTTAGATTTTCACATCCAAGAAGGATTCTTGTTTAAGAATCAAAGTTTGTGCATTCCATGAAGCTCATTGCAAGAGAATCTTGTTAGAGAGTTGCATGGTGAAGGTTTAGGTGGACATTCTGTTGTTGATAATACCACAATGTTAGTGAAGTAAATATACTTTTGGCATAGCATCAACAAGGATGTCAAGCAATTTGTTGAGTTTTGTATAATTTTCCAACTAGCAAAAGGAAAGAGTCAAAACACAGGGTTATATACACCATTGTCAATACTTGAGAGGCCATGGGAAGATATAAGTATGGACTTCATTTTGGGACTGCCTATAACAAAGAGTGGTCATGATTCCATGATGGTTGTAGTGGATAGGTTTTCAAAGATGGTACATTTCATACCATGTAAGAAGACCAATGATGCTACTAAAGTGGCTACTTTATTTTTTTGAGAGAATGTGAGGTTACATGGACTGCCAATAAGTATCACTTATGATAGAGATACGATATTTCTTGGACATTTAACACAATTACCAACTTAACGAAAACTCTACAGAGTTCTTGTTTTTTTGGGGGTCACATTTTTTACCTCATTTTGAAAATTTGTGCCACCCGTAACACCCCCCCTCCCTTTTTAGGTTGTTTTTTGATATTTTAAATCTTCTTATCCATAATGTATCCACATTGATTTTTTAAATGCTTATTTTTTCAACTATTTTCTATTTTTTCTAAAAACAAATTCAACGGTGTTTTTTTCATCTTTTTTCAAAATTTTCAATTTTTTTTCATCGGTGTTTTTAATCATTTTTTCATGCTTCTTTCAATGTTAAAAATGTTGCATACCATTTACTTTTTTGAAATAATTTTTTTTCATATAATTGTGTCTCCTTAATTAATTTATGGTTCCATACTTTTTAAATATAGGGAAAAATATAATTTGTAACACATTGTTTACCTTTACTTCAATACATAGAAAATAATTGTAGTTAAATAACACTATTTGTAAATATTTAGCAAAAAATATACATTTTAAATCCATATGTAATAAAAAAACCTATACATTTTGGTACATATCCATTTAAAATAACATGTCAAATAAAGCATTTTTATGGACATAATTGAACAAAAATAATTAACAATTTGTTTCCATATTTGTATACATTTGAAGTAAAAAAATGACAACATTTAATGTCATTTTCCCTAGTATAGTGATTCACATACAAATAAAGTAAAAATAAAATAATAAAAAAGATTCATCATAAAACAACAATAGATACATATTCATTCTTATTTTAAAATCTGGAAGTCAAAACATTACAGTTATAACTCATCAAAAATTTGCAAAATTGAGCATCGTTTTCAAGGGCATCTAAAAACTAATCAAAAATATCATATATCTTAAATTCATCATTCTCAACAGACACATTATCATCTTCTTGGACATCACTATGTGCTTCCATTGTGTCATTGTTCTCTTCCATTGGGTCTTTGATATCCGCAAGTTCGCCAAAGTGATCCTTTCCAATCAATCC
>ML781352.1:682438-708898 GCA_009831015.1 Picea engelmannii | reverse complement strand
AAATTATGAGCTTATCTATTTCTATTTCATAGATTTAATATAAGAATTCCTCCCCTTAATATTCACATATTAAAAATAAAAACACATGAAAATTAAACATAAGTTTAATTGATTGTGTTTCTAGAAAATTATATTTCTTGGAAATAAAACTTTCCATGGTAAAATTTATGTTTTTACCAAGACTTACTGCCCACCACGAATTAAGGGATTCTTCCCTAAATTGTAGGAAATATAGCGCCCTTTATAGCTACACTGATGAATATAATTTTACTTGTAAACCATATGAAAATGTCAAATTTTGTCATATTTTCAAGACACAATTTTAAGATAAATGTTTATAAATTCCCAAATAAAATTCATGAGATTTTGTATTTTTATTTCAATTAGGAAATTGTAGATCTATTTCCTCTTTCTTTTCTTAATATATATTTTAAAATATGTTTTCCCTGTATCAATATTTGGCCTATCCCCCCCTAAGTGCAAACAGAGGCCTAAAATTCTCTCTAACTCTGGTGCTTAACAGATTTTCCTAGGTGAACAGAGTGGCCAAGGCCATCTGACATGTCTTCGGGTTTTTGTTAGCAACTGTGTTTCTCTATTTTTCAGGTTGTTCTATGAAGACAATTTTGGCCTAGTCTTCCGTGCTAACACTTGGATTCTTATTGTCTTGCAGGTAGCCCGAGAGTGCTTATTAAGACAATCTTGAGTTGCCACAGAAGTGGCAGTCAACCTATTATAGAATTCTGATATTTATTTAATGAAAGTGCGGTCAAATAAGCTTTCGTAGAAGGTATTAAGGCCTGATATTTAACCAAGGACAAGTCACCTCCCAAATATGAACTATGAATTCAGTAATATAGGGAGTAACATTTAGAATATAGAAATCAAACATTATTGTCTTCATATGTTCTGTGAAGACTTGATTGTTTAATATTCACAACTAATACATGAGATGTATCCATACAAATAGGTTGCAAATATCGAACCAACATTACGTTCCTATTCAGAGTCAGAAACAATTGCTTATAACAGTCTTTTTAAACAAAGACAGACAAAGGAAACCAACAACATATATTTTCCAAGACTTATTTCAGATTTTACAATCAGCCAAGCACCCAGAATAACAATTTCACCACTACAAATAAATATTAAATTCTTCACATAACCAAAACATCAATTCCATAGCTTCAGGAAACTTATCATGGCATATGAAAAATGATGAAACACTTATCTGAGAATTTAAAATAGGTTGGCAATTGTTTATGGGTGAGCCTCTTTCCACCCAAGCGTAGACACAACTATCCTTTTTCTATCCTTGCATTTGGTCACCCCCTAGCCAAAAGATGAGGCCATAAGGGAAATCCTCACTCATTAATAGAGGTAAAAAGATGAAGGCCACTCTCCTTTACCAACATAATTTAGCAAGATATACCTCCAATTCTACCAAGCAAGGGGGGTTGCTCTTGAATCATGGAATCACAACAGTTAGCTTGGAGAACTAAGTACCAAAAATTTGCAGCCCCATTTATTATCTTGGTTTACAGACTTTATTTTCTATTTTCTTACATAGAACACCTAAAATTTGACTTCCCTCTGTTTTCTAATAACCAAATGTGTTTTACGCACTCTCCTCCACTCAGATTTTTTCCACAGACCCAATTGTCTGCATCCTCCCCTATGTTAAGGTTTAAGCTATTATTAGGTTTCTTTTCAATTTACTAGATAACCATAGCATCGATAGGATCACTGAGAGAAACACAATCACAAGATACACAACATTTATCTTGGGAAACCATCATGGGGAAGAAAACCCAGCAAAAACTTCCTTAATATAGATAGTCAATACAATGCCAAGACAATAAACCAAACACTAGAGAATATCCTCTCCCAAGCAATGCACCTCTCTCTCTTCCTTCTTCCGGCAACTAGTAACTTCCTTCAATACTTGCACACTAGATGAGTGAGTTGAGTGAGTGAACAAATGAGGCGTTGGCTTCCTTTATTTATACAAACTAGCAAGCATTGAAAGGAGGTGTCTCTTCACTGGCAAGGCCGAATTGTCTTTTTGGGTGGTTAGAACCACTTTAATTTGCCTGGGGGCCGACTTCTTAATTTTCATATTACAATTAGGGTGTGACCAATCCACAAAAGGGGATTTGGTCAATTACAATGCCTGACATGATCAATCTACAAAAGGGAATTGATCTAATGAATAATAAATCAATAATAAATAGAATACTCTTTGCATTTACAATATTTCAACACTCCCCCTTAACAAGAAGGGTATTCTACAACATCATCAGGAAAGAGAGAGAGAGAGAGGGAAACAACATCAACAACATATATAACACTGACTGGCATATCTATAAATCATCGGAATTTTTTCTCATCATCCATATCATCATTCACTCCCTCTTAATAAGAAATATATTCTTTATATTTTGACAAGTCATTGGATGTCATCATCAACTGAATAATATCATTTGGGAAATATCATCAACTGGATAATCATCATCAATTGGACAACAACATCAACTGGATAACATCATCAACTGGGTAACAGCATCAACTGGATAACATTATCAACTGGGCAACAACATCAACTAGGTAACAACATCAACTGGATAACAGTTGGCATCAATATAATCCACTTGGTCATCTGGCATCATGATCACTGACTGGTTCTCCACGAATCCATATTAAAAAAAGTTGTGTTCTCTTTATCTTTGCATTGAAGATACTCTTTCTTATATTCACACAAAAGATATCTTATCTTCACACGAAAGATATCTTATCTTCACACAGAAGATGTCTTATCTTCACACAGAATATATTCTATGAGTTTTGTCATTCCTTTTATGTTCTCCCTTCTCTTGTAGTCATCTATCTCACCCATCCACTGGGGAGGAATACTACCATAGCTTCACTCCTAGTCATCCCACATGAACTAGAGAAGCTAAGATGCTATCCTAGGCAAGACTAGACTCCCTTTCCATGATCCACACAGGATCACGACACAAACCTCAAGAGCCAACTAACCATTCCACATGGTCAATGTTTTTGTTCCAGGCTACTCAATCCTTGGCCAGAGGAGAGTATCTTCCTGCTACCCCTTGGAGAAACATCCACACTCCTCTCTACGAGGGTGGTCACACCGCTCTCTACGAGGGTATTCTAGCATGTCCCTAGAGTATCCAAAGCTCAACACTTGGATAGAGCCCAACCTTGGAAAAATTTTCATTCCCCTTCTCTATGAAGGTCTCTTCCTTCTCTACAAAGGTCTCTTCCTTCTCTACGAAGGTCTCTTCCTTCTCTATGAAGGTATCTTCTGTCTCTACGAAGGTCTCTTCTATTTCTCCTTCTCTACGAGGGTCTCTTCCTTCTCTATGAAGTTCTCTTCTCTTTTCCTTCTCTATGAAGGTCTAGCTATGGGATCTGAAAAAAATCTCTTGTGGTCCAAAATATTTCCATGGTATAATACCATTCCACCCATCTGTTGGGCACCATCCATCTACTGGATAACTTTCATCTTGATTAAAATATCTCATTACTCATCCTTGAAGTTCTCTTCTATAATATCATGGGTGTCTTCTTTGAGTTCAAACATTTCTTTCTTTCTGACTTCATACTGGATCAACCTGCTCCCTCTGCATCTATAAGAACGATGCTGGAGCAACCTACAGTTACCTGCATCTCATCAACTATATCTGAGTATCCATCTTTATCTTCATCTTGAACATTTATGTTCTGCATCTTTAGGAGCCTCTTGCTCCTATATAAATATTGGATACTACCTGGTTCTTATTGACTTTCACCATATCATAAGTCCTTCTAATGATGTCTAACTTATGCAAGTCAAGGCATAAGTTCTTTCTTTCGAGACCTGTAAACTTACTTACAGTATGCTTTCTTAGATATGTTACTTAGCCAATCAGTTAGTAGCAATAAGTAGTAATCAAATAAAACTATATCATGATTTCTATCAGAGTAGTACACATATTTTCTTAAGGAAAACTTGTTCAACCATGTACACATCTTAAACCCTAATCATGAATAAGACTTTTGAACTCTTTTTCACTCTAGCTATGAAATTACCAAATTTTCCCTTACTATCATAGCTAAACACATACCTTTGTCACTCTCATGAGTGATCATACCTTAAATAAATATTTTATCTCTTTCTTTATCCTCTTATTTGATACTTCCTTCATAAATCTACATAGACACTGAAATAAAACGAGGTTAATTAACATTCTCACAAAAATCTAACTTGTAATGATAAAGTATTAAAGTAAACAAGATACTAAAAATAAACATGAATACTTATATTTTGTTTTTGTGTGGGGAGGCTCCATGGACTCCACCATTTGCTATCTTTCTTCAAATCAACTATCTTCAACTTAAAGTACATAATCCTCAATTTCTACTAAAGTTTTCTTTGAAGGAGGAGATTCCTCTTCCTCTACCACATGTGCTTGATGATTTCTTTTCCCTTTTCCTTGAGGACAGTCATAGGAAAAGTGTCCCAACTTTTAACAGTTGTAGCATCTGATCTTTGAAACATCTTTCTTATTATTTGGAACTCTTACAGAGTTAGCTTCTTTATTTTTCTTTTTGGAGGAACCTCTTCTGTTCTTTTGAATTGTAAGAGCTTTCGCTTCGTCAACAATTAATCTCTTCTATCGGTCTGCAAGTCTAGATTGTTCGTGTGTGCAATATGCCCATAACGTATCAAACTTGGGTAACTTGATTCTTGCACACATTCCTTGTACAAAAGGAATCCAAAATGTTGGAAACCCATTTAGGGTTGTAGTTACAAGCTCTTTGTCACTAATGGCATCTCCAGTTGTTGCAAGTTGATCTCTAATCTGAGAAACTCTCATAAGATAGGATGAGACAGATTCTCAGTTTTCCATCTTCATATTACGAAGTTGATTTCTTAAGGAAAGATTTTGGCTAATGTCTTTGCTTTCATATAACCTGCTGAGTGCTTCATACATTTGCCTTGTTGTATGTAGTTAAGATATATGAGATATCAAGTGATCCTTTACTGAATCTGACACGATTCTCTTTGCTTTCTTTTCATTCTTATTATGCTTGGCCTTTTTCTCTTCTTCCTCGGGTTCTAGTACACCCACTGTAACATGTTCTAGGAGATCATTCTCATCTAGAATCATCTACAACCTATGCTTCCAAGATCTTAAGTTTCCAGGTCCTTCCAGCCTGTCTTCTACCCTCATACTGGTAGCCATTATTTCTTGCAGTAGAAACCCTAGCCCTCTGGGCTATAGAAATAATAGAAAAAACAAATTTCTTGTATCTAAAAACTGAACTCACCAAAAGATGCGTTGGAATGAGGCGAGTATGCTGGTATAGTCAGTTTATGAAAATTCAAAATTTTACCCCTTGAAACTGAGCTTGCATAAATCTGGACTGGTACTTCTGGTACTGGTTCTAGTTTCCTAGTTTTCTAGTACTTCTAGTTTTTTGGTACTTCTGGTACTTCTGGTTTTCTAGTTTTCTTGTACCAATGAAAACTAGGGTTTCACTTTACGGTAGTTCTATCCATTGAAAAGGTGCGCTCAAGGTGCAAAAATATTCACTAGGGTAGGGCACACTTTTCTAGATGGTTTTTATGCAAAAATTCATCTCCAATAAAAAGCCCTAATTTTCTTGTACGACAACAGTGACGTTTTTGCTTATCCAGTGAAAGGTACTCTCATCAGCTTAGCTCTGATACCATGTTAAGGTTTAAGCTATTATTAGGTTTCTTTTCAATTTAATAGATAACCATAGCATAGATAGGATCACTAAGAAAAACACAATCACAAGATACACGACATTTATCTTGGGAAACCCTCATGGGGAAGAAAACCCAGCAAAAACTTCCTTAATATAGATAGCCAATACAATGCCAAGACAATAAACCAAACACTAGAGACTATCCTCTCCCAAGAAATGCACCTCTCTCTCTTCCTTCTTCCAGCAACTGGTAACTTCCTTCAATACTTGCACACTAGATGAGTGAGCTGAGTGAGTGAACAAATGAGGCATTGGCTTCCTTTATTTATACAAACTAGCAAGCGCTGAAAGGAGGCATCTCTTCACTGGCAGGGACGACTTGTCTTTCTAGGTGGTTAGAACCACTTTAATTTGCCTGGGGGCTGACTTCTTAATTTGCATATTACAATTAGGTTTTGACCAATCCGCAAAAGGGTATTTGGTCAATTACAATGCCTGACATGATCAATCCACAGAAGGGGATTGATCTAATGAATAATAAATCAATAATAAATAGAATACTCTTTGTGGTTACAATAATTCAACACCCTCTATGTTTGTGATTTTCCTCATTTTCTTGCCTTATGTATCAAGATTTCATGGGTCAAATCCCCCATTTCATGGTTCAGATCAGAAACTTCGAGATGGGCACTTTTCTCATTCTGTCATTGATTTTTAAGGAGGACCACCCAACCACTAGCTTGACTAGTATATAAATATTTTTAGATAGAGGACATTTTTGGGCTTGAATATTTTTAATTCCGCAAGGTACTGCCTGGCAGAGGTCATCTCAAGCAATAAGGGTTCCTCCTTACCATTCCCTCTCATGGAATCATCTTTTGTGTAAGTGATCCACCCATCAACAATTTCTTTTCATTATCATCAAAATGCATTTTATGATTTGAATTGTTCATCAAGGTTCAAAACATTAGACATATTCTCCATGACTCATGGAAACATTTAGACATATATTTGCATACTAGGGAAAAGAGGGTGTTAGATCATTTAATTAAAATAACACCCTTAGTGAAATTAATTAGATAATGCTCAATATTGCTCCCGTATTATGGGAACAATCGAAATGCATCGGAACCAAAAAATGATTGTGCTTGAGTGATCCCAATGATGAAATATTATAAGCGGACCCGGCTGGGTGACTTGCAAAAAATAGACACTCCCACTCAGATTCTTGGAGCCCAAACCGAAAGCCAGAAATAACATCTGAAAGCATCATATAACTCCTATAAACCATCTAAGCTCACTGGTAACATCAAATTACCCCTATAATCAGGTTGACACAAACCCATAAAGTCACCTCCAATTGTAGAGAAAGAGACCCCAAAAATGGGAACATTACAATCCTCCCTTCCTAAAGATTGATTGTCCTCAAACAATGCCATCACAATATTACAATCAACAGACTTAACCAAGATGAAATTGAGAATGATCCCAGGGTCCCAAACCAACATGGAAGATGTGAAGCACCCTCTGCTCAAAGAATTGTCCTGAAAAGTACTAACACAAGAGGCCTCCCAAATACTACCGATAAGTAAAGCAATTAGATATTGCAAAAAATCAGTGAACCCCTCAAAGAATTGCTCTTATAGGAAACCAATCCAATGCACCACAGGAGTAAACTCCTGAAAGTAAAAACAACTCTCTCATCTTTATCAATTGTCGAACTACCAAATAATGTAATCTCACAGTGCCAAGCTAGTCTTAGAAAGGAACCACCCTGATGATGTTGCACCACTCTGATCATAATTTTCCGACTATCATACCCAAACTACTTTCTCCTCTCTTGGAACCCCAAGATGAAATGCCTGGAAGAGTTGAACCCACTACCATGAATCATATCTTGCAAAGGCATCTCAATGAAGTCAGAGTTTGCAAATCCACTGCCATATTCAATCATGGGTATTGACAAAGAAAATATGTTTCCCATATAGAATAAGTCTCAACATCTCCTCTCATGTCATTCCAAAACTAAAACCGACCAATCACTATCACAACCATGTTAATCATTATCAAAATTTAAATCAATCTACCAATCTGATGAATTCCCAAATCCCATAGCCAAGTTAGAAGTCCACCATCCCCAATAATTATTGACTTCCACTGTGCTACACGGATAACCATTGGAATCCAAATAAGCCAACTCTTTGATCCATGTTTTTATATGCAACCATCTAGTGGAAACAAAGTGAGAGACTTGCAAGATTTGAATTCACCTTCTGAATATGGAAGCACATCATACCAGAGTGATATGTGTAATATTTTATCTAACCTACCTTTATGTGCCATTAGAAACATATTCAAATCATACGTATGTGGGCTGAAACAAAATTTATGAGAATACCTCACCATGTAATCAAGGTGAAATTCACCTGCTTGTTCCAATGGAATACTTGAATAGTTACTTGGATTCCATATTACCCCACTGCCATCACATGCATTAGGAGGTGTCTCACAACTTAGATCATGAAGATCATATTCTTCATTATCTATGTAAGGATTCTTTGCAAACGTGATGACAATGGAAATATTTTTTCCATTAGTTGTTTCCCTGCAATCCTCAAGAAAAGATGATGGGAAAATGTTATGAACTAACATACCGTCCTCAAAATAATCTCTCTCCTTCTCACACAGATTATCAATAACAATATCTACATCACCAATATAGATACTTGTGCATATTTCACTTGTGGATGCACTAAATCATTCTTTTTCATGGAAATCCATTGTATCATTATGCTCCCTTTTAATCTTATCCTATGCATTCACTCCATTAGTGTCATCTGAACCTAGATCTGAGCTTGTTGTGTCCACATCTTTAATATACCCATTCCCACAATCAGTAGATACATACACTTCCCTATTAGCTAGTCCACAAGGTATATGCTCAACTATATCATCTATAGATATGACTTGAGCATTCAATGGGCCCTCCAAAAGAGGTGGCTCATGATCCCCATGATGCAAACTATGTTTATAATAAAAAATTATGACGCATACCTCTCTTTAAGCCCATGCAAATCTGAATTCTCCTCGTGCTTTACAATCACAAGATGATCTTCCCTCAAATCATGAGTACCACTAACATCCTCATGTGATATGGATGCCATAAATGACTAAGTTTCTACTGTGGATGATGAAGAATATGCCAAACTCAACTCCATACAAATCTCATCAACCTAAATTTATGATTCTTGAAGGGCCATTTGAGTGCTCTTCAAAGAATCCTTGGTAACCTTAAGCCCATGGGTAAGATTATCAACTTCCTCTTCTTTCCCTTTTAGTGCATCAAAATAAATCTCATCAAGCATGAGAAGAGGATCTTTATCTAAAAGTAGGTGTAGGTAATTAGATTTCATTACCACCAATGCTTCTTTGAGTGCCTAAAAATTTGCAAGGGAAATTTCTCCTTCAAAATTCTTATGTTTCCCTGGAGGTTCTTCCTTCAACAACACTTTTCCATAATCTTATGAGTATCCTCAAAATGTTTTATGGTTGCAATAATCATCTCTTCACTGACCTTCAGCTTCCCTGCGAAATGATGGGGATCATGGGAACTATCATCTTCCTACAAATTTTCTGCTTTGTATTCACAATCATGCTTCCAAAAATCAACTTCCTCTTTGTTATCCTTCTTGCATAATTCCCTAGAAATTAGATCAGCATCCAACACCAAATATTTATCATATGTGCTATCAACATGCCCATCATATGCACCAGTGTTATCGACCTTATATGATATCTCTAATGGTGTATAAAAGGTCGTTGTTTTGTCAACCTCATTGCACACATCCTCAACATGAATAAATGCATGCACTTCCAAGAATTCATCCCAAGGTTTTGTGAAACTTCCATCAGGAGGTGATGTATTCACGTCACCAACTGCTTGAGATTTAAACCCTTCTTCCTTCTTCACAATTGATAGGTGAGGCTCCAACAACTCGGGATTCTCTAACAATGTTTTTAGATTCTTCTAATGTCCTTGAAATACCTAAGAAATTTATGCCATGAGTTCTTGATCTGTCTTCATCTTTATTAAGCCATTTAATGCACCTTGATACCAAGTTACCACTGCTGAAATTGAAAGGTATAAGTGTTGGTATCTTATCAAAAACAAACTGAAAATACCCTTCAGTTGATTTCCCCTCATACTGGAAGGATGCACAACTCTGATACCACTATAAGATCCCTTTCGGGCTGCTAATATGTTTTGGGTTTATTGCTAATATGTTTTTGCTCATTTGATTCAGATATTTTTTCAAACAGTGTCCCCTTTTTACCAACTGCTGATATATTTTTGGGTTTAAAATTTCAGATATGCTCTTAAGAAAATTCCACAACAGACCCTCTTAGTCGTTGATATGTTTTTGTCTCTATTTTTTTAGATCTCTTTCTTTTCAACGATGTTACACAGATCCATCATAGATTTGGCATACAAAAATGGTTTTATTATATTTATTATCAAAACAACAACACATTAAATGTAGAGAATGATGATCTCAATCAAACTATCATGATAGAAAATGAAACACAACTATTGTACTTCGGATCTATCTATTATTCTTACCCATGCGAAACTTCATTGTTGGACAACATATTTTGCATTGGATCGACCCCCTTTGAATGACCACAAGTTATTGAATATGACACAACTATCATAACAGGAGGTAAATCCCAACGAAATCAATCTGATTTATGATTTATTAATATATAACCCTCACCAAACCCACGTACAACAAAGGGGATGGCATAGCCCCTGCTCTTTGATGCTCACACAACTGTAGATAACCATGTAAGTCACCAACAATAAATGATACAACCAACAATGGATTATACGACCTCGTTTAGAGGTTCCCACGACCTACATAAAAAGGGTGTGGATCCCTCTAAGAACCTCCACATGTTATAGATGATGGGACACATTAAAATGAAGCCCATAAGGGTACTTTATATAGAACATCTAATAATACAATAAACGACCTTGTAACTTTCAAAGTAGGCTTAATTTAGTTAACATTGCAAAATCACCTATCTAAAACAATTTTTAATTCCATGGAATTTGAAATCAAAGTGGACTTGAAAAATAATTGTTGTCGGGTGGAATATATGCTATCTATTTCAACATTAAATTGTCAACCCGGGGTTCATAAGCTTCGAGGTGCTATCACTGTATGTGCATGTCTAGAGCTCTAATCTAGCCTAGTCTAGCCTAATCTAATCTAATGCTGGCAACACACTTAGATAATAAAGAGATTGAGTAAACTTTGAGTTGTAACACAGTATGTGTCAAGATAAAAAGGAAACTAAGTGCTTATACATTCCTATCACTTCATTCTTCAATTAAAGAAAGACTATAGATTCAACATAAAACATGCAATTGATCATTATGTTTTAAGAAAGACTATAGATGAATTAAGATCTACTTGAAAAGTGATCATGTGAAACTACTACAAACTGTACTCTAAAATAACTCTTAAGAGAGAAACATAATCAACATTAAGAATCTATACTCTAAAATAACTAGAAAAGATAGCATTAAAATCCACAACTAATTCTACACTGGAAAAGACAACATCATGATACTATCGACATAAAGGATTGACATAAGAAATTCATATCAGAAATCAACATAGGAAATTGAGAATTTATATTTCTACGTATTCCTCTTCAAATGATCATTCTCTAATTTCTACAACGATGAATAACATCATGATGAGATCTCAACACAATAACTAATTCAAATGGTATAATCTCAATATTAATTTCTACAGAAAGATGCAGAGTGTGAACAAAACAATCTAATGGGATCTTTGCCATTAAAGGAATACTGAATACATGTTCTTGTAACTAATTAGATCTATGAACTATTCTCTCAAAATCGGAAATTATGTTGTTGTGCTTAAACTAGAAATGCTTCAACAAAGATATAATGATCACATAGTCCTGCAGGGGTTAGCTTAATCTAATTTAAATGGGCTATGAACAACCTCTTAATAAATTCAACTTGCAAAGAGGATGTACATGTTTGTAGCATAATATAAATAATTAAAATGAGTACATACAATGATGACACAGTTTGAAGAGATGCATTTATAATTAAACACAACTTGGATTATAGAAGTCTCAATATACATAGAAATTATAGAGAAATTATAGAAATTCCTGCAAGAGAGATATTAGAGAAATTCCTGCAAAAGGGAAATTAAAAATCTAAATATACAGTAAAATAAGAACACACAGACTATTGGTGCANCCCCCCCAATTAGTTGTGGTACTCCATCTCACAAGATAATCACAACTTCAACACGATTTTAAATGGCATCAGAAATATATAACATGGACGAATTTTAACAGAGTTCATCATCTATCTTTTTTGGTAATCCCATCATTCTAGCAGAGTCATGTTTATATAGAGTTTGAGAGGTCGACCACTGAAAGGGTCGACACTCTACCAAAATCAGAAAATTGTTAAATATCTATTAATAGACAACAACTTTATTAAATTCATAGCTCAAATATAGGGGTGAGTTCCAACTGCTTGAATCAAAGTGTGAGAGGAACCATAGCAGGAGGGCAATAATGGGTAAAAAACCCATGTTCTGGTTTTTCCCAAAAACGCCCATATGTATGCTAACAACCAAATATGTTGCGCTCTGAGTTTCGTAATGAGGACTAGATGAAGGTATAAATGAAGGTCCAGATCTTTCTGATATGTAATTTCGAGTTCACTCTCAATCCATGTATAATTTTAGGAAACGGCCCGCACTGGACCTAATTAGGCATATTATGCACAAAATCCATGAGCCAGAGTTTTATGATTCAACTTGATTTTTCGACAAATTGAGCTTGAAGTTCACGTCCTGGAAAAGGGCATGACAAAAATTCACCTTTGCTTTCAGACCGAAACAGGTGCCGGAATGAGCGCTCTAATCTCAAATCCGAATTGATTGTGATTAAATACTTCAACAAAGCTTTCATTCAATTCTAAAAAAAACGAACTATTGGATGGAGCAATCTCCCTTCATTTTTGTTTGTACAATCGTCCACCTATCAAAAAGAACAAAGATTATTAAATTGATATTTCAATGATGCAACGTTTTAATAATGTATATAGTGAATGCATCCCCCATGATATCCTTTGCTTATATGTTCAATGGATTGTATAGCTATATAAAACAAGATGTTCATAACACTAAGTTTATCATCTACAAATTAGTTAAAACCATGTAAAATACATTAAAAAGTATAAACTCACATCATTTATTTTTACTGCTTCTAATCAACATATTTTAAATAAATGGTATGATTTAAAGGGTGAAGGGAATGGATTATGGTCAAATATGATGATAAAATAGTGAAATGAAGTGAAAGAAAGGAGGTATTTTAGGAGCCCATCATCCCCCTAGATCGAAGATATGGCACGTCCTCGTGCTATGAATTAATTGGAACTGACCTTTCATTCATTTGAAAACTCTGTATGGTCCACAATAGTTTGTAAGAAATCTTCAAGAAAATGAAACCAACATTATTATTCTAAGAAAAACTAGAACTTAGAAAAATAAGTATTAATTTTATGTTATGGGAATGACCAAAACAACACCATACTAATTTAGATTTCTTAATACATACAATTTCGTCAGCTAGTAATAGTTTATGCTCATGAAGACCATATAAGTTGTGATAAGGGATTTTCCTCATGTACTTGGATAGAAAACATGAGGGTATAGATGATCTGTAAAACCCATAGGAAACCAATCATCCCTGCTTACTTTCTCAAAGGTTTTTTGTTATTCAAGTAATATGGATAAAGTTTGCATTTGAGTTCATTAGACTCCTAAACTTATGGGTCCCACTTCTAGGAGAGTGACATCCTAGGTATAGTATGAATTAAATGGCAGGTCTTAAGATCATCTTACAGACATTTTCAAGTGGAAATTAGATGAGAATTATTTAGCCCTTTTGTTCAACCATGCATGCTTCTTCTTAAGGATTTACAAAAGTATATCATTCATACAGACAAATATAGATTAGGCATAGTAAAAGACATCAAAGTCAAAACCCATTGCCAACAAGCCTGTTCAACACCCCAATGGGGTAACTGTAATGTCCCTTTCCAAATAGGAGCTCTAGAGAGGAGGCTTAATGGTATAAACCACCTTGTTACACTATAGATAGGGCTAGAAAGGGGTAAACAGGGTCACTAGAGGTCACTTCAGTCACCAGTGTTATATTCGAAAAGTGACATTGAGCTAAAAAGGGTAAAAAGTGCTTTTAAGTCAGTATGGGCTAAAAATAGAAGTCAACAGTGAATTAGGGTTTCAGCAGTGATTTAGGGTTGGAAGTCAACAGTAAATTAGGGTTTCAAAAATGATTTAGGGTTTTGGAAAGCTATAAAGGAAGGGTCAACGACCTAATTCATCATTATGCAGATTATGACTTGTCGTTGAGGAGAAGAGGCGCATCTCAGGAGAGATAGTTCAGTGGATTCTAGGAGGAAGACACTGGTTGGCTAATTTCGGTGTTGAGAGACACACCCTAGTCACTGGGGAGATCATTCAGGTCTTCCATCATTCTTCAACAACAGTTACATAGTGTTCAACAGCAAGGGCACATTCATCCAGAGTGAGGACATGACTTCTGAGAGGGTTTTTAGTCGACTTATCCCATCCAGGGAGAATTCTGAGATTTCCCTCTGACCCATTTGACAGGAAGGCAAGGTGCATCTTTTTCCTTGTTCCTCATTAGATTCCTATGGAGGAATCAACTAGGGCACATTTTGCAAACTTGGACATGCGACACTTTTGGAGCATACATTTGGGGTTCCAGAGTGAGGATCAGGCCATATTCAGGGAAACCCTTCCGACCCATTTCCCAATAGACCAAGGCGATCATTTTGAGACACATCTCGTCCGATTCTAACAGTGGAATCACTAGGACGCATCTTGCCAGAGAAAGAGGGGTGCATTCCCCCAGGGGGATCCATCCGGGGTCCAAAATCACTAGCAAAAGGGTACGATAGTTACCAATACTGAGGACTAGAGCAGGGCGCATCATTTGGGACAGTTTCTAGGCCATTCCTAGAAGTACAGCTCCCAGGGTGAACTTTCCAGACTTCCAACAGTTACCGTCAGAGCTGCCATAGTCCCAACGCATCCATTGATTTCGTAGTGCTCCCATATTTCGGGTATTATCTTTTAGTTTATTATTTTTATTCCAGCTACAATCCTTTGTCTGTTGACCTAGTCGAGTATTGTCAGTTTATTCAGGATTTTGTAATCCACAAAGATATCATAATATAAACTTTGCAGTCCTTTGTCGCATTTTTTATTTGTGTGATCATTTATATGCTGTAAACAATTAATCCTACACACACATTAGCAGTTTTTCCTAGACTAGCCAAGTTAGGAACATTACAGTGGTATCAGATCTTTAGTCTTGCCAACATGTGACTAAAGACAATGAGTGCATCAAAAGACCCAGAGGGCCGTGAAAACGTAGGTGATGAATATGTCACTTACAACAGGCATAAGGAAAGAAGGCATAGGCCCGAATTTCCCCCTTTTCCTCCTAGCTCAAAGGAAGAGGAAGAGGCACATAGAGAAGTAGAGAGAAGGGCAGAGCGTGAGGCTGAGAGGATGTTAGGAGACATATATGAGCGACCAGAAGGTAGTGGCAAGGCCCCCGTAGATCCTGAGACAACTTTCATGGAGGTTATCAATGATATGTCAGCTAGTCAACGGACCATGTCTCAGCCCTTGGCATAGGTGGTTGATAGATTGGCTAGAGTGCGCACCCCAGACACACAAGTCCCACATGCAGCACAGGGGAACTCAGGAGCAGGAAGTATACCCTAGTCACCCTCTTGCACATACACCTCTGCGAGTAGGATTCCTAGACCCTTGTTTCCCAGTTTCCAGAGGGCACCCTCGGTAGTCGCACCACCACCGATAGCACAGAGGCCATCCACTCATGCAGAGGACATTGCAGAGTATAGGAGGGAGTACGTAGCATTGGGTCGTGACTTCCACTAGGACATGACCCTAGTCGAGTACTGTGGACTCAAACTCAGGAACCATCCTAGAGAGCTACAGAGGGGAGGATCGCAACAACAATAGGGGCATAACATGGATTTCATCCGAAAAGTTGGTAAACTCACCATACCTTCTTTTGAACGATCACCCAAATGCACTGCCAGAGCTTAGGTACAGAAGCTAGACACATACTAAAAGCTCAACCAGATGACTGAGACAGAGGCCATCAGTTTCACGACCTTACACTTGGAGGGTGAGGCACGCGAGTGGTGGTATCATGGATTTGTGACATTGGGTCACAGTCGCATCACTTTCTATAGGGAGTTCACATAGAGGCTCATGGACAGGTTTGACAGGAGGGATCCCGACATCCACTTCAGGGATCTATCCCAGTTGAGATGAACTGGTATAGTAGAGGTGTTCATCATGGAGTTTCAGCTGGTAGTCATGGTAGTGAAAGATATATCAGAGCCCAGGTTGATCATGATATTCACAGAGGGACTCACCGAGCCTTTGAGAGGATGGGTGAAGGCATACAGGCCTCCCACCTTGCAGGATGCCATCCTTCACACTCGAGATTTGGCATACTCAGTGCTAAAGAATAAAACCTTTTCCAAACCCTTCGTACCCCAGAAGGATCGAGACATGAAGCCATTCCAGAGAGAATGGGAGGGCAAAGAGAAGTTGGATGATGAGACTAGGTGAGAGATTATGAGGAAGAAGCTTTCCTTCAACTTCAGAGACCCTTGGGTCCCAGGCCACCAATGCATGGGCAAGGGAGAGATTCATTATATTGAGGTGGCAATAGACAGTGTGGATAGTGGATCCACTAGCTCAGAGGAGGAGTCAGCACAGGTAGAGGAGAAACCTCCTCGTATACCTTCGACACCAGCAGGATCCCATCCTCCAGTAGTCCCATAACCGCCTGAGCAGGATAATAGGAGGAAACCAGCAAAGGGAGGAGTCATAGCGACCCTTTCTGGTGTTCCCAGGTATGATGCCCTCCAGATTAGAGGGACTATTCAGGGGCAATGGGAAATCGCCCTAATATATGGTGGGGCCACCCACAACTTCTTTGACGCTTCACTAGTATCAAGACGAGCACTTCAGATAGAGGAGTTTGAGGGGTTTGACGTTGCAGTAGCAGATGGCCACACAGTGGAGTTTCTAGATAGAGATCCAGACTTGGAAGTAAAGTTAGGAAACTATACAGTGAGAGATACATTTTATGTGGTTGACCTATCTGACATAGATGTGGTGTTGGGAGTCCAATGGATGATTACCTTGGGAAAAATCACCACCAATTTCCAAACCTTGGAGATGGGATTCAGAGACCATGATGGGAAGAAAGTTGTTCTAAGAGGTATGTCAACAGGAACACCCAGGACCATTTCAGCCAAGAGGATGGAGAGGATATTCGTATGTGGGGAAGTAGCATATGCCGCCGAGTGTTTGATAACTATGCGGAAGGATTCAGAGGGTCAACAATAGTACCATACAGAGATCAATGATTTATTGAGACGACATCAACAGGTCTTTGAGGCAATTCTACTAGGGAGACCACCTGATAGGGGGTTTGAGCACACCATTGAGTTGGAGGAGGGGGCCAAACCTATTATCACCCCCCCTATCGTCATCCTAGGAGGTTCAAGGATGAGATAGAGAAGGAAATCAAGGAATTGTTGGTGATGGGACACATCAAACCGAGCAACAGCCCATTTGCTTCTTCAGTTGTCTTAGTTCTGAAGAAGGATGGCACAATGAGGATGTGCATTGATTACTGAGCCTTGAACAAGAAAACCATCAAGAACCGATACCCTATCCCACACATTGATGAGTTGATGGATGAACGGCATGGGGCAGTTTTCTTCTCAAAGATTGATCAACACTCTGGATATCATCAGATCAGCATCCGATAGTAGGACATAGAGAAGACGACATTTCGATGTCATTTTGGACACTTCAAGTTCTTGGTTATGCCATTTGGGATAACCAATGCACCTGCTACATTCTAGTCTTGCATGAACCATATATTCAGGTATTAGTTAAGGAAATCAATCTTGGTTTTCTTCGACGACATCTTGATCTATAGTCGATCATGGAAAGATCATATGAGGCACCTGGATGAGGTATTGAGCATCATGGAGGCACAGTAATTATATGCCAAAGAGTCCAAGTGCGAGTTTTGTATGACATAGCTGCTTTACTTGGGACACATCATCAGTGCACAGGGGGTACAGGTGCACCAAGAGAAGATCAAGGCCTTTCTGTATTGATCGACGCCCAGGAACGTGGAAACATTGAGGAGCTTCTTCGGGCTGTGCAACTATTATAGGCGGTTCATCCGGGGTTTTTCTCAGCTTGGAGCATCGCTGACAGATCTTAACAAGCATGGGGCCTTCATATGGACCAAGAAATCATAGGAAGCCTTTGATCACATGAAGGAAGTCATGGGCACTTGTCCAGTGTTGGCACTACCAGAATTCACCTTGCCATTCGTACTAGAGTGTGATGCATCCAACGAAGGGATCAGTGCAATTTTGATGCAGGGAGGACACCCCATTGTATTCGAGAGCTGGAAGCTTAGTCATCCTGAGAGGTTGTACTCCATTTATGACAAGGAAATGTTGGCAATCATGCATGCCTTGACCAAGTTCAGACAATATTTGGTGGGCAACAAATTCATAGTCAAGACCGATCACAACAGTTTGAAGTATTTCCTTGAGCAGAAGGACCTCAATGAGCGCCAACAGAAATGGGTGACGAAGGTACAAGAATTCGACTTTGACATAGAGTATGTCAAGGGGAATAAGAACATTGTGGCCAATGCACTATAGAGGAGACCTGCGACATGTTATTTGATGGAGATTTTAGCAGATTGGAAATCCCACTTGTTAGTGGAATATTCCAAGAACAAGTTCGCTTGTGAGGTGATGGATGGGAAGATACAGGATGATCGGTATAGGGTCATTGACAATGTCATATTTTACAAGGATAGAGTGTACTTGGTGCCAGATTTAGGGCT
This sequence comes from Picea engelmannii, assembly GCA_009831015.1. Classification (NCBI taxonomy): domain Eukaryota; kingdom Viridiplantae; phylum Streptophyta; class Pinopsida; order Pinales; family Pinaceae; genus Picea; species Picea engelmannii. The sequence goes on along the minus strand of ML781352.1, from coordinate 690,046 downwards.
CAAGAAGAATATCCTCACCGCAGTTCATGATTCACCTCTAGCAGGCCATCAGGGGTTTTTCAAAACCTATAGACAGATTAGAGAGATGTTGTCATGGAAGGGCCTCAAACAGGACATTATGTGACACGTCAGTGAGTGTGTGACTTTCCAATAGAACAAGTCATAGCATTCTCTTCCAACAGGGCTACTTCATCCACTCCCCATTCCAGAGCAGAAATGGGAGAGTATATCTATGGACTTCATGACAGGTCTACCCAAGGTCCAGGGTAAGGACTGTATCTATGTAGTGGTCGACAGATTGACCAAGTTTGGTCACTTCTATGCCATACCGATAGAGTAGAGTGCAGTTCAACTAACCAATATTTTCTTCAGGGAGATATTCAGACTTCATGGGTTGCCGAAGAACATCGTCAGTGATAGGGACAGTCAGTTCATAGGGACATTCTGGAGAGATTTGTTTCGGTTGGTGGGGACGGAGTTGACACCTAGCACCAACTATCACCCTCAGACAGATGGGTAGACCGAGATTGTCAACAAGTGGGTTGAAGGGTATTTGAGAAACTATGTAGGAGGACAATAAAGAACGTGGGTAAAGTGGTTACATTTAGGAGAACATTTCTACAACACCACCTTCCACATGTCCATTGGTATGACACCCTTCCAAGCATTGTATGGATATGATGCTCCCACTTTGTTAGACTTGGTCTTCGGGGAGAGCAGAGATCTCAAGGCCAAGGATTGGATCATAGAGAGTCAGGAGATTCTCAAGTTGTTGAAAGAGAACCTGCAGACGGCGCAAAACCGACAGAAGATAAGTGCGGACAGGCACAGGATAGAGCACATCTTTGAGGTTGGAGATTTGGTTTTCTTGAGACTCCAACCCTATAGATAGTCATCTCTAAAGAAGAGTGGGGCCGAGAAGCTCAAGCCCATATTTTATGGTCCTTACAGGATCATGTGCCAAGTAGGTGAGGTTGCTTATGAGCTAGAGCTCCCAGAGGGGAGCAAGATTCATAACGTGTTCCACGTGTCTTGCCTAAAAAAGGCAGTGGGACAATTCACTAGCACATCAAAGGAGCTTCCCGAATGAGGAGGGACAGTTGGAGTTAGTTCCAGAGGAGGTTTTGGAGTTCTGGAGGAGGTTTTGGAGTTCCAGGAGTGGAAACTGAGGAGTAGGGTCATCAAAGAGTGTTTGATCAGATGGAGAGGGCTTCTAGTAGAGGACGTTACCTGGGAGAGAGAGAAAGCATTGCAACACCTTGGACTGGTATTGCTTGAGGACAAGCAATTTCGAGAAGGGAGGACTGTAATGTCCCTTTCCAAATAGGAGCTCCAGAGAGGAGGCTTAATGGTCTAAACCACCCCGTTAGACTATAGCTAGGGCTAGAAAGGGTTAAACAGGGTCACTAGAGGTCACTTCAGTCACCGTTGTTATATTCAGAAAGTGACATTGAGCTAAAAAGGGTAAAAATTGATTTTAAGTTAGTATGGGCTAAAAATAGAAGTCAACAGTGAATTAGGGGTTCAACAGTGATTTAGGGTTTTGGAAATCTATAAAGGAAGGGTCAACGACCTAATTCATCATTATGCAGATTATGACTTGTCATTGAGGAGAAGAGGTGCATCTCAAGAGTGATAATTCAATGGATATTTTGGTGTTGAGAGACACACCCTAGTCATCGGGGAGATCATTCAGGTCTTCCATCATTCTTCAGCAGTAGTTACACAATGTTCAACAAGAAGGGCACATTCATCCAGAGTGAGGGCGCAGCTTCTAAGAGGGTTTTTAGTCGAATTATCCCATCTAGGGAGAATTATGAGATTTCCCTCAGACCCATTTGAGAGGAAGGAAAGGGACATCTTTTTCCTAGTTCCTCATTATATTCCGACAAAGGAATCAACTGGGGTGCATTTTCCAGACTTGGACGTGTGACACTTTTGGCGGATACATTTGGGGTTCCAGAGTGAGAATCATGCCATATTCAGGGAAACCCTTCTGACCCATTTACCGGTAGACCAAGGCGTTCATTTTGAGACACATCTCGTCTAATTCTGATGGTGGAATCACTAGGATGAATTTTTCCAGAGAAAGAGGGGTGCATTCCCCCAAGGGGATCCTTCTGGGGTCCAAAATCACCAGCAAAAGGGTCCGACAGTTACCAGTACTGAGGACTAGAGAAGGGCACATCATTTGGGACAGTTTCCAGGCCATTTCGAGAAGTACAAATCCTAGGGAAAACTTTCCAGACTTCCAGCAGTTACCGTCAGAGCTGCCATAGTCCCAACGCATCCATTGATTCCATAGTGCTCCCATATTCTGGGTAGTATCTTTTATTTTCTTATTTGTATTTTGGCTAAGATCCTTTGTCTCTTGATCTATTCAAGTATTGTCAGTTTATTCAACTGCATTTGTCCAGTTTTTAATCCACAGAGATATCATAATATAAAATTTGTAGTCCTTTGTCACATTTTTTATTTGTGTGATCATTTATACGTTGTAAACGATTAATCCTACACACACATTAGCAGTGTTTCCTAGACTATCCAAGTCAAGAACATTACAATAACTTTGATATCTAAAAAGTATCCTCTTCTAGGCAGAATGCCCCATTTCCAGTGAGCATGTTTAGTACCCCGATGGGTTTTCCCAGTCATACCACAAGATGATACCCGCTGCCAGTAGACTTGTTCAGTATCTTGCCGGGTTAGACTCTTACACCCATATTATAGACTTTACCACCACCCTTAATATTTTTATGTATGTATTGCTTTCGCAATGAGATGGGGAGGAAACTCTGGAAAACATGTTTACAAAATGGGATGGTATATGGGTTGGAGGAAACTCTATAAATTGCCCATACAATATTGTTCGCATGAAAAATAGACTTATGCATTTATATTAGTCCAAAGACATATCATTGTCAAACTTACTTAATGTGTAGTGGATGAGGCCATGAGAGAATGACTTAAAGGTGTCTCTAGTTCCTAAGTATATCTTCTTCATATTAGATTATAGTAGTGTTCCCTCATAAGTAGAAGTTTCATTCCCTGTCCTGCTACTATTTGATAAGGATGCTTGAATAACAAGCTTTGATATGAAACTAGGATGTACAAGTTACCTATAGGTATTACGATGTAGACCTTTAAAATTTAAGTAAATCCCCATAATGCATTAAAGTTTGGTCTTCAGGATACTGTTATTATTAATGGTCTAAAATATGCATGTAATAAGGGAAATAAAGATCCAGAATTGTTTTGGTTTCTAGTATTAGACTATCAATACTACTTCTTCTTAGTTCTTTTATTAAAAAGAAAATGTAAAATGAGGTTGCATTAGACTTTAAGCTAAACTAACAACATGCATCTTTTATTTATTATCCTACTCTACCTAAAAAGAAAAGAAAATATTTATTCAAGTGTAAGAACTTTTCCAATGTAACTATGTGCAAAGCAAGATACGAAACATACCCATACCCACATATGAAAAATTTACCGCAGTGATTACCTGGATATGAAGAACCAACCAATCTACTTGTTTTGGCATTAGAAGGTGTTAAAGAAGAGAATAGTATCATGGTCTGATGACCTCTTGAAACCAAATTTAACTGTAATATTGATGTTCATCAACAATAATTTTTATGCTCTCCTTCATCATGTCATGCAGATCCTCTTCTTCTAAATGATTGATTTCTGAAGTACATAAAGGATCTGCTGAGATGGATGTTGAGAACTCCTCAATCTCAGGTCTTAGTGATCTCTCTCCATCGGATGTAGTCCATAATTTTTCACCTCCCTTCACAGTTTGGCAAGGAAAATCATTTTGTAGCTCATAGGACCTTTATTCTTCTAATATTTCCCGAGAGGTAGATAAACTTTTGGCCACTGCCAAAATATTTTCTTCTTGAAAATAAGAAATCTCGGCTGCTGCTAGGATTTGAGAAAGTTCCCTCAAGATAATGGTTGTGTTTGAGTTCATCTTTTCATTTGATAAAACCTGGTTCACACAAAGATTAGTGTCCAGGGTTCTTACATCACCCAAAATTTTATATGTGTTTTTGATGATTCTAATCAAGACTACCTACCACAAAAAAATATTTTCACAAATCAAACACACCACATTTGTATCAAATAAAAAATTCTTGCAGTAAAGAAATCAAAATCACACTCACTCCTGCATTAAATTGTGGAAAGTAAACACACCCAAACTTACAAAAAGAAAAACACACTTGCATAAAATTAAATTGCAGGAAAGTAAATTGCAAGAAAGTAAACATGCTAAGAAAAATAAACAAACTTGAAGAAAAAGTAAACACTCTCTCGGAAAGGGAACAACAAGGCTTTGGAGCAACCCATTAAAATGGATGTGCAGGTTCTTACCTCTTGTGTTAAAGTTTCTCCCCCCCCTTGTTGTGTAATTAAAGGCAACCTACCTACCTAAGCTCTAATCCCTTTAGCACCTCCCCGACAACGACGCCAAAAATGTCGAGTGAAATCTATGCTATATATTTCGACATTAAATTGTCAACCTGGGGCTCGTACACTTCGAGGTGCTAGCACTGTATGTGCAGGTCTAGATCTCTAATCTAGCCTAGTATAGCCTAATCTAATCTGATGTCCAAAACACACTCAAATAATAAAGAGATTGAGTAAACTTTGAGTTGTAACATAGTATGTGTCAAGATAAAAAGGAAACTATCTGCTTATACATTCCTATCACTTAATTCTTCAATTAAAGAAAGACTATAGATTCAACATAAAACATGCAATTGATCATTCTGTTCTAAGAAAGACTATAGATGAATTAAGATCTACTTGAAAAGTGACCATGTGAAACTACTAAAAATTGTACTCTAAAATAACTCTTAAGAGAGCAACCTAATCGACATTAAGAATCTGTACTCTAAAATAACTAGAAAAGATAGCATAATCCTCAACTAATTCTACACTAGAAAAGACAACATCATGATACTATCAACATAAAGGATTGCCATAAGAAATTCATATCAGAAATCAACATAGGAAATTAAGAATTTATATTTCTATATATTCCTGCTCAAATGATCTTTCTTTAATGCCTACGACGATGAATAACATCATGATGACATCTAAACACAATATCTAATATCTTTAATTTCTTTAATTTCTACAGAAAGATGCAGTGTGTGAACAAAACAATCTACTGATATCTTTGTCATTAAAGGAATATTGAATACATGTTCCTGTAACTAATTAGATCTATGAAATATTCTCTCAAAATCGGAAATTATGTTGTTGTGCTTAAAATGTAAATGTTTCAACAGAGATATAATGATCACACAGTCCTTCAGTGGTTAGCTTAATCTAATTTAAATGGGCTATGAACAACCTCTTAATAAATTCAACCTGCAAAGAGGATGTACATGTTTGCAACATAATATAAATAATTAAAATGAGTACATACAATGATAACACAGTTAGAAGAGAGGCATTTATAATTAAACAAAGCTTGTATTATATAAGTCTAAATATACATAGAAATTATAGAGAAAATACAGAAATTCCTGCTAGAGAGAGATTAGAGAAATTCATGCAAAAGGGAAATTAGAAATCTGAATATACAGTAAAAGAAGAACACACAGACTACTGGTGCCCCCCCCAATTAGTTGCGGTACTCCATCTCACAAGATAATCACAAATTCAACACGATTTTAAATTGCATCAAAAATATATAAAAGGGACTAATTTTAATAGAGTTCATCAACTATCTTCTCTAGTAATCCCATCGTTCTAGCAGACTCATGTTTATATAGAGTTTGAGAGGTCGACCATTGAAAGGGTTGACACTCTACCAAAACCAGAAAATTGTTAAATCTCTACTAATAAACAACAACTTTATTAAATTCATAGCTTGAATATAGGGGCGAGTTCCAACTGCTTGAATTGAAGTGTGAGATGAACCATAGCAAGAGGGCGATAATGGGTAAAAAACCCATGTTCTGGTTTTTCCTGAAAACGCCCACAGGCATGCTAACGGACAAATATGTTGTGCTCTGAGTTTCGTAATGAGGACTGGATGAAGGTCCGAATGAAGGTTCGGATCTGTCTGATATGTAATTTAGAGTTGGCTCTCAATCCATGTATAATTTTAAAAAACAAATTGCACGGGACCTAATTAGGCTTATTATGCACAAAACCCATGTGCCATCTTTTTTTATTCAACTTCATTTTCCTACAAATTGAGCTCGAAATTCACTTCCTGGAAAAGGGCGTGACATAAATTCACCTTTGATTTCAAACCGGAATGGGTGCTGGAATGAGTGATGGAATCTCAAATCCGAGTTGATTGTGATTAAATACTTCAACAAATCTTGCATTTAGTTCTAAAAAACATGATCTGTTGGATGGAACAATCTCCATTCATTTGTTTTTGTACAATTGTCCACCTATCGAAAAGAACAAAGATTATTGAATTGATATTTCAATGATGCAACGTTTTAATAATGTATATAGTGAATGCATCCCCCATGATATCCATTGCTTATATGTTTGGTGGATTGTATAGCTATATAAAACAAAATGTTCATAACACTAAGTTTATCATCTACAAATTAGTTAAAACCATGTAAAATACATTAAAAAGTATAAACTCACATCATTTATTTTTAATTCTTCTAATCAACATATTTTAAATAAATGGTATGCTTTAAAGGGTAAAGGGAATGGATTATGGTCAAATATGATAATAAAATAGTGAAATGAAGTGAAAGAAAGGAGGTATTTTAGGATCCCATCAATTGATATAAAATTACATTGTCAATTTCTATCAACTATCAATCACATCAAATACTTGAAAGTTGGATGTGAGCACATGTCCATATGTAATAGCGTGGGTCCTCACCATAAGGGAAAATTTTAGATCATCATCATTGTTATCACTGAAATTTCGTCCGCACAGGGCGACAAAGAACTCCGCATCGTCAGCACAGAAAAACAGTCATTCATGGCACAAGGATTAACTCCACAGCACGTCAAAAGGGCCAAAACTATACAAAGTTGGCTAAAAAGATTAAAAAGCGCATCGCGCCCATGGTAAACTAGCGCATGCGCGCATTATATTCGTACATCAGGCGCATATGCGCGGTTGTAGGGTGAAAAACCCGCGCGCCTGCCAAACGGCGCATTTATGAAGCTGGTCGGCCTCCCAACCACTAATGGATCGGCTCCCAAGTCGATTTGACATCAAATCCGAGCTCAATCTGCGTGGGGAGGTTGGTCAAAGACCTAAATGTGCCCTAATGTGCCTCTCTTCACATTCAAAAGTGGGGTGCATAATAGCTCAATGTTTGGCTATAAAAAGCCATGAGTGACCATCATTTCTTCAAGGAATTCATTGTAATGTTATGCTGTTGGGATTGTTAGAGGCTCACTCTCTAGCAATAGTCATTATCAACACCATTTCATAAGCTCTCCATCTCTCATTAGAGTGGAGAAGTGTTGAGTTCTTTCACTCATATTTTCACCTTTCATTTGTAAGGAAAGCATCTATTTGAGGGCCTCAAGAGCCTTCCATTGGAGAAGGAAGGGACCCAAGTCCCCTTTCCCCTTTGTGTACATCTGGATTTCACTAAT
>ML781352.1:631685-665149 GCA_009831015.1 Picea engelmannii | reverse complement strand
TTTAGTTCTAGTTTAATTCTTGTTAATACCTTTACTGTTTTCTTTCTAACCTTTTGCATTACAGCTGTCATGACTAGGAGAGCCCAACTAGGCATGTAAGTGCTCACTTTTTGCTCACACATTGACGAAAAGAGCACGAACAATCACACTTCTCAGTAGCTTCTAAAATGTCTAATGCTCCACCTACATTTGTAAATATCTTATTAACTAAAAAATACTCATTGAACTTCCCACTTGAAAATTGACCAAATTGACAAGATATCCATTTTATGAAGGGTGTAAAACCGCCCTAAAATATTGTCAAAACCCTATAGATTTTAGTGCTCTCTTAAATAAGCTATGATGATATTTCCATTTACACTTTAAATTTATTCAAAATTGTCTATTTTACTTTAATTGAATACAAAAAATTTAACATGTAGGAAATAATACCCAAAAATAAAAAGTGAAGAAATACCATATCGAGATTCATTGCTATAGCTATGAGGATGAAAAGGAAAAAGGGAGAGAAAAATACCCTATAGTGCACATAAAATTCAATTGTAGACAAAAATAAGATACCATAAAATAAAACTAGATGACATAGAATAAGTTACAATAACCATAACCTGAGGGGCTTCCATGGGATAATACTATAGAAAATCAACTTGTAGTTGGTAAAGTTCATTGGAATACAAATTTTCCCATGTATCACTCCAATAATATGCCTACACATTTACGTACATTTAAATTCTCAAATGCATACATGTAAATAAAGAAGAGAAAAAATAAATTCTAATTGTGATGTTAAAAGAAGCAAAAACCTTTATGGATTATTTGTGACTTTATGCTTGAATCCAACAAGGGTATTAACTTGCCACTCAATGAGATTTTTTTGGAGCCTATTGTAAGCTATATTGCTCAATCCTTGAGTATCAAGAATACAAAACATTAAATAATCCAATCAATCAATGATTGCAAATGAAAATAGTATAATAAAAAATTGAAGTGGCAAACCTCGCACATAGTGGAGGTGCTATTTCTAATGGTGGCACTAGCCATGAATTCACAATGAAAATGGAATAAGAGTTGAGCATGGAAGAAAAGGTAACTATAACAATTGTGATGAGAATTCTCCCCCTACGGACAGGTTGAGTTCCCCTCACTTGGGTTCCCTACAAGTGAGACAAAATCTAACAAACAGACACTAAAATCCTCCTAACAAACCATTCTATTTTATTTCGGAGGGTTGAGAGAGAAGGATAAAAGGTGCATGTACCTGATTTCTGACGTTCGTCCTCAACATTCTAGTGGTTGAGCTCCAATCCAAGCAACCCCCTCGCGAAGTTGATTCTGCAAGAACAAAGGAAACTTCTCCTACTACTATCTATGATTAAGTAATAGAAACCCTACCAACTGATAACTTAAGCAAAGAAATCAAATAAAAAAGAAACGAATAAAAAATCTTAAGACAAATAGGCCAAGTTCTTTTATTAATGAAAGCATGAAAATATTACAACCATTACATGTTGTTGCAATCCTTCAATCTTCTTTCTCCAGCCCTTGAACATGAATCTTTTTCAACTCCACATGAGCAAAGGTTTGGATCTTCTTGAAAAGATCATAAGTTTGATACACTTCTTTTCCATCCCCCCTCACTCTGAAATAGCCTAGTTATATAGATGTAGGAAGGGCTAACCACTAGGATAAACTAGGAGTGTAGTTGAGGATAAGGTGGATTGGGTTAGGATTTGAGTTATCTCCATGGTTATACTTGTTCCCAAGATAGGATGGAAGAAGGATCGAACCATATCTTGATGAAAACAATAAAACAAACCCAGAACTATCGAGAACTTCCTCAAGAGATTCCCCCTAAAATCATGGGATTTGACCAAATCTGCATGGACGCTCTTCCATAGAGGAAAACCGAGTGTCCAGGATGCTCCACTAACACTGGAAAAGGATTATGGATGCTCCCCCAGCATGGGAAAGGGGGTGTCCATGGTCAAACAAAGTGAAAAAGACAAGAGGGAAAGTGAGATTTCAACCCTCAAATGATGTTTTCCTCTTCTTGATGCTCAAGGGAATTTAATGGATCATTCTTGGATGGTGTTGAGGTGGCGACACTTAGGAAAAGAACGACAAATAAGTTATGCCACTTAGTAGAATGGACAATGGAATTTGTGGAATTTGTGACACTTGTGACATCGAGTTGAGTGAAGTGTGACACTTACAACACTTATAAAAGTGAAATGTGACACTTATGACACTTAGAAAAGTGCGACAAAATGGTGTATAACATATATCCCCCAAAGTGTGATATCATAGGAGAAAATCGATGGCTAAAACACTTTGTAATAATGTGGAATCAAGGGACTAAAGTCAAAATACCTATCGGAAAAGCAAGAAAGCATCCATCAATATACATATATCATCCCCAAGGTAAGCATAACCATACTCAGAATAATCTAAATCAAAGCATGGCCACCGACCAATACACTTCAGATCCATGAAAGAATCGACTAAGGATATGGCCACCAATCATACAATGTGGATCCATATTTCCATGTCTCGATCAAAATGCAGCCACAAGATTGTACACATTAGAGCTACAACATGACATAACATAGCCACAGACCAATACAACATAGATCTATGTCACAATATATATTAAAAATTTATAATATCAATCACATCCCAGGTAAGGAAGATAAAAAAAATGAGTGTGTACTGAAAATTCACCCCCCAAGGTCTTCAATCTCGATCCTGAATAGTACAAATCTAGCCATGTGAATAGATGTCTTGATGTTGAACATGGTAGAAACCACTTGATTACCGGTCAATAATGTATAGTATTAATAAGTGTGAGGGAAATCACCAATGATGAAAATGACTCGCGAGGTATTCTGAGTACATTCCATTGAATGTGAATAGATGATATGAAGTCGAACACTCGATGGAATATTTCGATCAGGAGTCAATGATGTAAACCCACTGTCGAAAATGAGGAAACCTGCCATTGATGCATGCAGGATCCAAGGTACTATTTTGTTTCTAAGTCTAATTCCCAGACAATGTGTTGATGTCGAAGAAACTAGACCCATTGAAGGAGCGCCATGATGTATCCCCCATAAACCATATGAAATAGATAAGGATAGCGATGAATAGTGATGGATCAAATAATGGTGAACTAACACAAGGGTGAAAATGTATAGGTTGAATTCCCTTGAACATACAACGACACAATAAATGACTCAGAAACATTGAATCAACAAGGAATGAAACACAAATGTGATGATGTGACGACAACCAATGGATCTCTTTGAAGGAGTAGAAAGAGTATGATGATGCATGGAATGTGACAATAACTAGAGGTTCTCTTTTTTGAAGGAGTCAAAAGAGTATGATAACACATGGGATTCAAATGATGCAGATACAAGTGGTAAAACCAAGATACAAATAAGTTCCATGTTTAGGGGTGACAAAAAGCTGCCATAAATGTAAAATATTTAACCCACTTCTAAAATTCCCCCCCCACCCAGAGAGGCGAGTACCTCTTTGTTTTTCAGTGAGCTCGAGGAGGATAACAAATGCTCGATTAAATCATCTTCAATCAATCCCACCTTCACATGTTTAACGAACCTGAAGAGGGAAGGGTTTGGTCCTATATGTGTCCTTCCTAGTGTAGATTTTACGAGTCCAAGGAAATAAAAATCGATGGTCTTTTCATATTTCGAGAGTCTAAAAATATTCGATAAACAAGACTCCACTATGGAATTTTTCACAAAGTTAGTCTCCATGGTCCAAAAACGTATAAAACGATACCAAGAGAACTCTTCTAATCATGCTTGACTAGAGTATTCATTTTTCGTAATTAGTCCAATGAGATCGAGAAAGGGGTAAACCATCACTCGAAAGATGCCCTTTCTAATCCTTTTAACAAGTGTGAAAGGAAACAAGCTCACTCAACAATATTTTCATGTTTAGAGAGTCTGAAAAGAGCTTGAAGGAGACTCCAAAGAGTTCCTTTGTCGTATAGATTTTACGAGTCTGAAAAAGTGATAGAAGTATAATCGGTAACCTATTCTCATGTATTAATGAGCACGAGAAAGAAAAAAGACTGAGCTCGGTAACCTATTCTCATGTATTTACGAGCACAAGAAAGAACAAAGACTAATCTCGTTCTAGAAAATACTACTACGTTATGATGGGAACGACCCCCAAGCGAGGATCACTCCTAGCGGCATGTCTCTCTAGATGTGTTTTTCCCCCATCTTTCATGATAGAATCTAGTGGGTTTAGGCCAACATGATGCCCAGAGGTTGGAGACCTGCCCCCCAAGCGTCATTTCCCCCAGTGACTTTTCTTCTTTCCTCCTTTAGGTGTCTGGTTACTAATCGGAACATTTTCACTAGGCAGAGGAAAATAAAGTTCAAGTGCACAATCCAGAGTGAGACTTGATTTGGATGGAGGGGGGTCTGGTTTATTTTTTAATGAGCTTAATAGAAACAAGGAACTATGCTCGTCAAGACCAGGTACTGCCAATGGATGAGACGATTCTAGGGATTGTCACACCTGAGTCAAAATCATATTTAACATGGCAACCTGTGGGGTGGTAGGAGAAGGTAAAGGAAAAACCCCATGAGAGAGGAATATTTAAGGAGACCTACTCCTACACTCTCAAGACTAGACTATCCTAGAAAAGGGACATCATTGGTCATAGCATTGTGGAGATCTGAAGCTATATAGTCCAGTTGGTCAACATGGATAATTTTTCCTTGATGGGGAAATTGTAACATATGAAACACTGTAGATGCGACTGTAGTTGTCGCATAGAAACACCTACGACCAAGTAACAAATTGTAATTCAGGGGTGTGTCAACTACTTCGATATCGATCAGAACAGTCTTACCCTTCAGTGTACAACGAAATATTTCAAGAGTTTTTGATGTTGGAAACCATGTCCATCAAACACTTTCAAGGTGGTAGGGGACGAGGTAAGTTTAGGAGAATCTAGATCTCTCCAACAAGGAAAATACATGACACAGGTGGAGTCTCTCTCATACAAAATAGTGTGATGAATTTTCTTTCCACCAACCAAAATTTGAATTTGGAATGATAAGTGGTGGGAGAACCTCTCCTTAAAGTAATCCAGACTAAACATGATCAAATTCGGCTCCTTTGGATCCATAGCTCCAATGTCTAACAACGGGGTTCTACATTGACTCGGACAGTTCTGTATAACTTCGAGGGATGACATACATGTGCTGAATCTTCAATAATGTTGCAGTTTTGGTTAGAAAAAGCATTTGTATTAAATGTCTCTTTTCAAATTACACTCTTGGGTGGGAGAAACACTGCTTCAGAGATTGGATTCTCAATCTGAAGAGAATTGGAAGATGGAGGAGGAGTGGACATGGAGGGTTGATCAACAACCTTTCCCTTAACTTGATCACCTAGAGGAGTTTCGTAAGTATTTTCTTGAGTTGTTAGATTAACTGCCTTAAACATGTACACATCAGAGGAACTCATGGAAGCATCCCCATGGTGGGAATGACCTGCGTTTCCCTCTTTTGAAGGAGCAATATTTTGTGCAGCCAAATTTTGTTGTTGAACCGGATGAGAGGTACCCTTAAAAAATTTAGCGAATTCCTCACGATGAGGGAATTATTTCATGTAGTGGTATTCCTCACAGATCATACAAGGAAATGTAGGCTTCCTATTCGATTGAGTATCAAAAGTCTTTGGATTATCCTTCTCATTAAAATGTTTCTTGTATTTACCCTTGTTTTTATTCTTACCTGCTTGTTGTTGAGATGAAGTGGATTAGACCGTATTCACCTCGGAGGTTTGAGCAGGAGCGAAAGTAGTCTTGGTGTCCGAAACAAAACTTTGTTCTAGAGCAGGTTTTGTTGTATTGTTCGACAGATAAGGAGAGTTAGGGATCATATCGTAAAGTGTGATGGACTGGGAATAAACCAAGTCCAAATATTGCACACAACTGATAGCCTACTCCTCAGTAACAACATTTCCCATAGCAACATCATGGGAAATGGGAGGCAAAAGAGACTTTGTAAACCAATCTGCAAGGAGTTGGTCCAGAATGGGAGCTTTAATCAACCTTCTCTGCCATATCCACTCATGAATATGATCAGATATGTGGGTGAAAGAGGATTGTCAGAATGAGGTAGAAATATATGTACCGGTCTCATATCATATAGACAACTGAAAAATCCGTCAAGAAAACTATGGAAAGAGAATTAAAGTTGACAAAGGAGTTACACAACAGCTCAATATACCATTTCATTGTGGCACCTGTAAGTGTTCTCTGAAAAATCCTAATATGGATGGAATCATCCATCAAATAGTTGGAAGACCAACATAAATGGAAAGTCATAACATGATTGTTAGGATCTTGCCTAGGTTTTCCGTCAAATTTCGAGATGTCGGACGGTAATTTGGTAGGGATGGAAGGCCAAAAATACGGGGCATGCTGAATGGGATTGTTTCTCAAACACAACAAATATGGAAGATATAATGTAGCTAATAATGGAAGATGTCGGTTGGTCTATGGATACTGGTGGTAACCATATAGCATGGGAACACCAGTAGGATCATATCCAGGTTGCGGGGAGATGGAAAAAATAGACAGTCCTCCCATATATGGTGGATGTCCAGGTTGTCCACCCATGTAAGGTGGTTGTTCTAATTGTCCACCTATGTATTGTAGTTGTCCTAGTTTTCCACCCATATACTATGATTGAAAATATGGACCTCATGCGTACTGATATTGACCTCATGGTCCCCCCATGTATGGTGGTTGTGTTGGGGTCCTATAATCATAGGTAACTTGGTTCTTCAGCTGCTTATTTGGCGTTTCTCCCGTGATGAAGACATCTAACTTGCTAGGCTCGGTTAATTCCATTTCTCCCTCCATCTATTTCGCCTAATCCTTCATCACCCTGCTGCATCATTCATCCACCTCTGCGCCACTCACTCCCTTGTCCTTTTATCCCATTAGCTACATCACGCCCATCACTCATCCCCGTAAACAAGCTTAGGATAAAAAACATTAGGTTAGTAATAAATGGTTAGTGGCATTTTTAACCCTAGTTAGCATAATAATGTTAATTTGATTAAATTAGTGTAGTTAGATTAATAAACTAGGTTAGTCTTGTTAATAAAAAATGAATTAATAATTAATTAATCATTAGTAATTAAGTTAGTAATTAGGTTAGTGTTTTATAATTAAAAAATTAATTAAGAAATTAAAATAAAACAAAAAAACAAATAATAAATACAAAACAATAAAGAATTAAAATAAAAACAAATCAAACAAAATCAAACAAAAAGTTACATATAAAACAAAACACGTAATATAATAATAAAACGAAAATTAAAAAACAAATAAAAACAAAACATATAACAAATAATTAAAACAAAATTTAAATAAAACAAAACAAAATAAAATATAAACAAAACAATAAAAAAATAAAACAATAAAAACAAAAACAAATTAATTAAAACACTATATCTTAAAGTTTACACCCACATACATTTCCCCATAACTTGGACCCCCCCTTACGTCACTCCGTCACAAGGGGGTCCGAGTAAGTGGTTTATTGGAGGACGAGTGTCACCATATGGTGAACTTGGACCCCCCATCCCAATACCATTTACCACCTCAGGGGGGTCCGATATACCACTTTACTTCTCCAAAACCGTCCTCCCAAAAAATTAAAACCGTTTTGTTTTTCGCTAGTTTTACTAGCTTGCTTCCAAGAGTGATTCTAGCCAAATGGGGATGAATTTTTAAAATATGAGAGATGTTTTTGTTCATAACGGGCTGAAGAAAAATAACCTCTCCCATAATTTACACAAGTGTCATAATTTGGGATAATCGAAGCCATCTTCGAGCCCTATTTTTCAGGCTTCCATTTTTTCCAGTTTTGGTCATGCTTTTGCGGGAGCTGTTTCGGCGAGCTGGAGATGCATTTGAAAAACATGAAGGAGGTTGTTGTTCATAACAGGCTCATATACAAATTACCTAAGGTGTAGGACAGTCGGTGACAGATTGTGTTGTTAAGCCACTCCGTATTGTTAAAGTCACCGATTCGAAACCTGCTGGGACCAAAAATCCAACCATGTTAAGGGTTGGTGTGGCTCAGGCCGGGTGTGATCCCTGGGTGATTTTGATGGATTAGATTCCCCTGAGTCACGGTTTATCAAGCCACAGGTTAATCCCGCAGCCAGTAGGTCCGAACAAATTAACAAACAAAAACAAAACAGGCTCATCTACAAAAACCTCCCCCCGTTTGTACACAAACATCTCATAGTGGGAGAAAAGGACACTTCCGTTGACGGCATTTTCTAGAATTTCGGGAAGCAGTGAACTTACGGGTGACAAAGTTCGTGGGAAAATTTTAATCATCACTCCAGATGTCAGACGATACGAGACACCTATCTACAGAGAATCAACATATCTGAGACAGTTCTATATTCTTGTGGCCAAAAATATTGTTAGTTTAGATTTTTATGGAGTAATACCATGGTCATTGATGACCAGATATTTGGAAATAAATTGTATAAATACTTATGAATTAGAAGTATTGGAGGTTGATTGTTGAGTTTTTTATTTATGCCCCACAGGGGATACTTTGTAATTTTCCAAATGATCTTCCAGAAATAAAAATATTGTATCTGCAGGATTCTTGTGTTAGACTCCCTAGTGATGTTTTTCCTCTCTGGGTAATTGTTTTCTTACTCTATAGATCCATTTCATGTATTCCTTGATCTAATCATTAAAAGAAAGATTAAGAACAAAATTTGTTTCATGCACTCTATTTCTGGTCTTTTTATGATCTGCATGTTTTCATTTGAAGTTGAGTATAGGAATTCTTAGTTACTCCTCTGCTTCATGGACTTTCCCTTCTTTTCCTCTCCTTCACTTTCATTTGATTCAATTAGATCCAACAGCCTTTCTATCCTTCCCTGTGGAAACAACCTTATAAAACCTGAGATAGATCCATTTTCAGAAAGGTAGACCCCATGGCCCAATGTAAATCTGATTTTTCAATCTCCCAAATATACCAAATCCAGAAACAAACCTTATACTTCATAACTAGCCTAACATCCCCTTCAAACAAAGATAAATTTTATAGAGAGATCCCTCTCTGAATCTAGGAGGGATAGATCCTAGACTCCAAGTGGTTTTGTGGTTACCTCTGTCAATTTCCCCCTCATCCTGAGAAATTACGTAGTGATAATAGGTTGAAGGGACTATTACATCAGAATCATGGGGTTTACAGATGGAAAGGGAAAAGCCTCTTACGAAAGAATGCCCGTCGGATTGGGTTGAACCCACAAAGGGTTAGAAACTCTTAGAAATGATTGTTCATGATACATGCCAGTGGTATAAGGGATAGAAGGACTTGCAAGAGCAGCTTCCCCTAGGATAGTTGATGTTGCAACCATGTATATTGCCCCATAGTAAAAGGTTTCCCTGCAGCTGAATTTTTCCCCCTAGCTGAAGGTTGGCATCCCATTGAAGATTGACCTCTGATGTAGGGTGTACTAATATATGATGGTTTATATGGAGGTTGAGTAGCTTGTGTAATTGTGGTTGTATGAACGACTTGACTGTCGACCATTTGACCGATGGGAAATAGTGAAGTAGGAATATTGCCTGACCCATGTGCAAAGGAATATGTATGTGAAAGTGGTTGAGTTGGGGTTACCTGGGTCACCAATGTTTCCAGTAAAGAAGAAGCACCAACAGTAACAACTACAGGAGTTGTGGAAAAATATAAATTCCCAAGTCCTTCAAGAAAACTAAAAGATGACGAGTTCATGCCAAAAGATTGTGTATTGGTTGAACCGGGTGGTAATCTATAAGAAGAAAAATCATCAACATATCACATGGATGGTGGATTGGTGAGTGGTTGGCTAAGAAGATCAGTAAAAAGAGGATTCATGTAAGATGCAACACTTTCTATGAAGGTTGTGACAAATTATTCTACGTGATGGCCACTTCTAGGAGCTATGCTCCTGGTCTCGGAAGTTTGATCTTCGATCATTCAGAAGAAGAAACATTGTTCTGAGGTTCTTGAATGTCAAGTTCCATACCTTGTATACTGTGAAATATCCAATCCTAAGTACGACTACGAAATTCAAAGAAACACACTCCTAAGAAAACTAAAATAAATCAACCAAGCAACATTAGGCTCAAGGATCTTTCAAAGACAAGATATCAAGTCACCAACAAATAAATGAGAAGCAATTACCCCAACCTCCACGTAACAACCCTTCTCAGTGCAAGCAACCCTCAATTTCACGGGATCACCCTCCAAGGGTACTAAGAGTGTGATACGATGTCTGTCCTGGGTACCATGGGAATCCCCCCATAGTCACCTCTATAGATACCTAGGAAAGGCCACTAAGGTTACCAACTCGTAGTCATGCTCTGGGTGGGTACAGTCGACAGTTGAGACCGAACATATGGGAATGATATCAAAACCTGAAATTTTTCTAGAGGATCGAGGATAAGTGGACCAGTAGACTCCATAGGAGCCCGAACGGATTTAGAGTTCATGAAGTACCGAGACCAAATGAGTCGATGACACTTCAGGAAAAACCCCCAGTATACGCTCTTTCCGCTATGATTGGTCAATATTTGGAGGGTTAATCTTTATTGCTCTTTCGCATGCAACCTCGTTTTTAGACCTTGTCTAAGAGGGGGTTCCCATCTATGGCTATATGAAAGTTGGATTTGTACACTCTTTAATTCTCTACAGTCTATTTAGTAGTCTTGGATGATTTACTCACTTTTCCTAGTCCAAAGACCTTAATCCTGTGCTATTGTTGGTGTGCTAAAACCAAAAAATGTTCAAGTTTATTTTATTAGCGCGTGGTTGATTTTAATTGATTTTTACTCAAAGGGTTCATGGAGAATAAATTGATGATGTGTGAGAGACTCAACTCCAATAGAATGCAAAAGAATGAGATGCAGTTCGTTCTTTTCGATGAATTCTATGTATGGGAAGGAGAAGAGTTATATTCTTCTTAACAAAATCAAGAACTCAAAACTATGAAACTTTCAATTCGAGGGATCAAGATGATGCCAAATTACCAAACAAATGTTTCTGAAAACCAAATTGCACATGCAAAAATATCTCTTTTTCCAAATGTGTACCAAAACAAGTTTCCTAAAGAATGAAAAAATTTCTTTGTTTGATAATGTATGCAAGGATATATGCAAACTTTTTTGTTTCTTAACTTTCAAGGGAAATGAAAGAGATCTATGTTCGACACAAATAAAGATGAGGAAAAAAAATAAAAAAATAAAGTGCACTAAAAAGTGATGACAACTGAAAGAAAACAAGTGTGAGATAACTTGTTCAATCAAGGACTCAAAGATGCAAAAGATAAAGAAGACAAACACTCATGAAAATCTTCAAAACACAAGCAACAAGAAACATGGTTGCGGTAAACAAGAGAGTCCTAATCATCCATAAAAGCGAGATATTTCAATGAGGACAAAAAGGATCAAAACCAATCAACCTTTGCAAACTCAAAGAAGGAAATGATCATGAGTGATGAATGTCCAATTCACAATCAAGCAAAGTCAGAGACAAACTAGGAGTCTCTAGTCTAAAAGACTAGGCAATCTCAAGCACGCATGCAAGCTGAAAAAATGATGAAAAAGAAAGAAACCAACTCTTAATAAAAGAGATGATCAAACTCATCCAACCATCCAGAACTAATCACAAAGACTCAAGAAAGAATCTCAATTAGTTACATAGAAAAACTGAGCAAAATATGAGAAACAAGTAGAAAAAAGGGCTCAAAAACTAAGCTTCTACAGGAGGACGCTCCTCCAGAGTGGAAAACAAGGTGTCCAAGGGGTGATGGATGCTCCCTAATGGTATATAAATAAGCATCAAGGACACTCTATAGTAGTTAAACAGGGTGTGTCCAAGGGGTGATGGACCCTTTGTAGAGGTCCTAAAGGTTCATATTTGGAAAAACTTATCAAAAAAGGTTAGGGATTGATGAGAAAAGGAGTGCCAAAATAGAAGTAGAAAAACATAAAAAAAATCAAAGGGTTTAAGGGATAGAAACCTAATCAGAACTAGATGGTTCTCCCCAATGGAGTCGCCAATTTACTATGGTGATAATTCTCCCCTTACAGACAGGTTGAGTTCCCCTCAATTGGGTTCCCTACAAGTGAGAAAGAATATAACAAATTGACACTAACAACCTCATAACAAACCATTCTATTTTCTTGTGGGAGGGTTGAGAGAGAAGGATAAAAGGTGTGTGTATCTAATTTCTGACGTTTGTCCTCACTGCTCCAATGATTGAACTCCAATCCAAGCAGCCCCCTCGCGAAGTCGGTCTTGCAAGAACAAAGGAACCGTCTCCTACTATTATCTATGATTAAGTAATAACAACCCTACAAATTTATAACTTAAGAAAAGAAATTAGATAAAAAAGAAACAAATAAGAAATCTTCAGAGAAATAGGCCAAGTTATTGTATTAATGAAAGCATGAAAAGGTTACAACCATTAGATGTTGTTGCAATCCTTCAAGCTTCTTTATCAAACCCTTGAACATGAATCTGGTTCAACTCCACACGAGAAAAGGTTTGGCTCTTCTTGACAAGATCATAAGTTTGATACACTTCTTTTCCATCCCCTCTCACTCTGAATTGTTCTAGCTATATAGATGTAGGAAGGGCTAACAACTAGGATAAAACAGGAATGTAATTGAGGATAAGGTGGATTAGGTTAGGATTTGGGTTATCTTCATGGTTATACATGTTCCCAAGATAGGATGGAAGAAGGATCAAACCATATCTTAATGAAAACAAGAAAACAAACCCAGAACTATCCAAAACTTCCTTAAGAGATTCCCCCTATAATCATAGGATTTGACCAAATCTGCATGGACACTCCCCCATAAAGATAGACAGAGCATCCATGATGCTCCCATAACACTGGAAAAAGAGTATGGACGCTACCCCAGCATGGGAAAGGGGGCTTCCATGATTAAACAAAGTGAGAAAGACAAGGGGAAAGTGATATTTCGACCCTCAAATGATGTTTTTCTCTTCTTGATGCTCAATGGAATGTAATGGATCATTATTTCAAGGTGTTGAGGTGGTGACACTTAGGAAAAGTGCAAAAAATAAGGTATGAAACTTAGTGGAATGGACAATGGCATTTGTGACACTTGCGACATCGAGAAGAGTGAAGTGTGACACTTATGACACTTAGCAAAGTGAAATGCAACACTTACAACACTTATCAAAGTGCGGCAAAATGGTGTATAACAACAATGAAAATATCATAGACAAGAAGATGCCTTTACATTATCCACCAAATTGCCCCACTCACATCACCCTTGATGAAGCCTCCAAGAGTAGAAGTACACCGGGCCTAACACTAAAAGACACACTAGGTATAGACATAGTGGGAAATAATTGAATAGGATTTATTCTATTGGCGAACATTTGACTAACAATATGAACAACTTTGTACACCTCACCTTTCTTGTAAAATCCCAAAACATTTTCTTAGTGTTAAATTTGATGTTAAATTACTTTTAATATTTAGCATTAGGTTTAGTGCTAGATTTAGTATCGGGTTTAGCATTGATTTTAGTGCCAAGTTTAGTATAGGATTTAGTGTCGATTTTAGTGATGACTATCTATAAATTAAAATTTATGGAAATAAAACCAAAAAATGGTAAAAATTGAAAAATAGAAATGAAAAATGGTAACTAAATGCTAGGATTTGAACCCATAACACTATTCAAAAGGAATGATCTCTACTTGAGCTACATTTCTATAAAACTCTTCTATTAAAAGTGCAGATTTGAACTTTAAAACTAGACTAAGTTATTGCAAATTAAAATTTACAAAAATAAAAATGGAAAATGGTAAAAGAATGAAAAAATAAATTGAAAGTGTGATAAGTGAATGTTGGGATTTGAACATAGATCACTTTCCAAAAGGAAACAACTCTACTTGAGCTACATTCCCACAAAAATATTCCATTACAAGTGCAGATCTAAATTGAAACTATCTTAACCTATGCATGAAAACAAGTGAATAATGTAGATCTGAGATAAATATCAACATTTAATACCAAATGAAAATTAACTAATGAGAGAAAGATGAGTTTCAATATTTGAACTTATATGTCCTTATATAAATACAAGGGCCTTCCTTAGGACACACCCATAAATTGAATCTGCACATTTTTTCTTTCTCCATTAAACTAGCAACAATAAAAGAATAATAAACATTAGAAAATAAATAAAGAAAACGTAAAGTAAAAGAGGAAGGAGGAGAAGAAGAGGAAAATCCATTCCATTCCTCGTGGAGGTTTCTCTATTAAAACATGGCCTCCATGCATGAAACCCCAAACCTACAACAACAAAAGAACAATGAAAATTAGCAAAACATTGAAGTAAAAGAAAAGTAAAAGAGGAAGGATGAAAAATAAGGGAAGGGAGAAGCCATTAAATTCATCATAGAGATTCTACCATGAAAGCTCAGCTTCCATGCATGAAAACCTAAGCCTACAACAACAAAAAAACAATAAAGGCTAGGAAATCAATAAAGGAAAAAAAAAATAAAACAGAGAGGAAGGAGGGGCTGGGAAGGGAGAAGATATGTTACCTTTCTCATGGAGGTTCATCCATGAAACTAAAATCCTAGTCCCCATGAGTGTAATATCCCCCGGTAGTGCCCTAGTTTTATTATGAATTGTAATCATGTTTATAGGCTGGTGAGCCAAGTGTATATAAGTTGGTGGGCTTATGTGTTTATTAGGTCGGACAACCTAAGTGTTAAAGGCCAAGAGCTTGATTTTGTATATGTAGTTATGCAGATCATTAATAAAATATAAACATCGCTACATGTAGATCGACCACGAAGAAAGAGTGATGGGGGACTAAGCTTCCACAAGGTTGGGTAAGGGAGGAGGCTAAGTGTGTGGGCCTAGGGGATAAGATAGGGGGCTTACCTCTAAAGGGGATAATAATTTATTATTATTTCATGAAGGCTAAGGTGGACATGTTGAGTGTTGTCCAAAGTCCCTGTAAAGGGAATGTGTGCTAAGTGGAACTCATGCGGCTCTAGGAAGACAAGTGTCGACTTGGGCGCATGTAGTTAAAACTGATGAGTCAACCATCTTTGGGGTCATTCCTCCAACCTCCGGGGGAGTTAACTGGTCATTCGACCATCCAAATTCTAAACTTGTTTTGCTTCTGCAATCGACCTTTGCATTGTTTCCTAGTCACGAACCCAGTGAGAACCCGTGGGAAAACAGACGAACTAAGCCGCATCTTCCATGAAGATGGAGCATCTCGTATATGTATATGTCATGTGTGTGGCATAATGGTTGGTTGTTTCAGCCACACAGTTCCTCCATTGAGGGTGGCTTGCTGCCGTCAACTGTTTCTTACTAAGTCGTGTTGTGTCTTAGTGTGGACAGTTGTCATTTTTGGATGTCCATACCCAATTTTCGATTGCTACTGTCATCCCTGTGTGAATGAGTGTTGAACCATTGTTGTTTTCCTCACCTGGATGGAGCTAAGTCAAGGAGTGTGCTAAAGAAGGGGTTTGTCAGGCCCATGGTAGAAGAGGCAGGTTTCCAGGCCCGTGAGAAACTCTCTCTAGGTGAGAGAGTCTGTTGGGAAGTGGTTTTCTCCCAGAGAGATTCCAGCACCAACTACAGAGCTTTGATAATTCCTGATCCGACCTGTTGCCAAGACTTAGAGAGGGAGGTGAAGCAACCAATGGACTGTGCTTTTGAAGGTGTATACTCTCAGGTGGAACAGGCATGTGGGGAATGAGAGTCCATGAGTAGTGGGTGTAAGAAGGCTCCTGGAGAGAATCCTTCCGGTTGCTTTGTGCAGTTTCCTGTAACGTTAGCTTAGTCTAGGGTTCCCTTGCCCTGGGTGGAGCTTGGTCCCAGCTCGGGGGTGACCCACTATTGAGTGTGATGAGCAGCGTGGTCTATGGTTGGGAGGTTCGTGGAAGGTATGCATGTAGTTGGTGGATTTACTCCAGCTTAAGATAAGTATCAGTCTGTGCTTAATTTATATGTTATGCATGTTTGTGCTACTTATTCTTGAATGTTATCATCTGTTCCATTGCATGTATGAATTGTTGTTAATTCTATTTAAATCTGAATGGTAACAGTAACTCTATGTTAATATGTGTTAATTTAATTTAATGCCTATTACATATATAAGTGTATATTCTGCAGTAGTGGCGTTACCCAGCCTGTGGGTGGCCGAGGACATTACAAAATGGTATCAGAGAAGCCAAGGCTAATATAAGGTTGTGTAGGTGGCATTTCCTTGCCTGTTGGTGGCTGAGGATGTTACAATATGGTATCAGACCATGGTTACAACACTAAGCTTGGATGGGCTATGTTAGTGGAAGTTGAAGAAAGAGTTTTAGAAGGAGATGTTGTCGAAATGGACAAAACTCAAGTTCTGACCCATGGTTTCAACATGGAGCCTGGATGGGCTAGGTAAGTTGTTGTTGGACCCAAGGTTTCAAGAAGAAAGTGTGTCTGGAGGACCAATTTCGAACCTCAGAACCTTCTTGAGTGCCAAGAAGTTACCTTGGCCATGTTATGAAACTCAGGAGGAGTAGCAGTGTTGTAAAGCCACTACATAACTGGTATTGGACTATATAGTAATGTGGACCTTAGGATTTGTTTGGGAGAAGGAGAATCCTTCATGACCATCAGATCTGGTAATGTTGCAAGGTAGTTAGCCGTGAATTCCTTTGGAAATCCGCAGAGTAACAGAGTCTATTCTACGTCGTAGGATCTGTTCGGAAGGAAGGGAAATCCCTTACGACCATCAAATATGGGGAAGGTGCAGAGGAGTTAAACCGGAATCCCTTCGGATTTCATGACTTTAGTGAAGTCTGATGTCATAAATAAGAGAAAGCTCGAAGCCCAAATCTTTAAAGCCCCGAAGTGGATCTACACCGTAGATCTGGTGAGAAAAACTCAACCTTTGGATCAACCAATGTTAAAAGGTCAAATGCAATAGTGAACAGTGAAAGCTACCGAAGAGCTGAAATAGTGAGTCATGATGACGTCACTTCGATGAACGTGGACACATGGGATGTGTGCCACGTGTCAGTGGTTTTTGAACCCGTAGAAGTTTGAAATGGCATTTGGAACGTGACGCATGTCACCCATCTAAATGGGCACGTATCGACAGCTAGTATTCTGCCATGTGGCTTGCCGTATGAACAGGGCTAGTGGGGCTGAGGTTACATAACATAGTTAAAGGTCAGAGGACCCACACTGGCATTAATCACGATACCTCAAGATCGAAAACCAGGAGGCATTGCGGGGATCCAAGTTGCACGGGAGTTAATTCTCCAAGGTGGTCCCACAATCCAAACTACGATTTCACTGAGGGGTTACATGTCAACTTCAAAAGAATTGTAGGATGAAAGGCAGGTTACTCCAAACCACTGTTGCATGCCCCCACAATTAAAAAACATTAAGTGATGTGACATAATGACGACACCAAAAGTGATTGGGAATGTTCGGAGATTAACAGTTCGTATGCACAGATGTGAAATCTTTCGAAGTCCCGAAGCTTCGAAGCTTCGGAAATCAGATGCCTGAGGTTACATAGTAAGTGTCAACCATCATATGTTGAGTAGACATGGATGGTTGATCCACCCTACGTTGCGATTTTGGTAATCTGGAATTCCGAGAGATTGTTGTGTGGTGCTTTGAAATCTTTCGAAGCTAAAGGCCGAAGGCCTGAGTAAGAACCTAGTGATCTAGTGCTTGGTCATGGCCCATGATCACATGGATTGGGGACTGAGAGAAAGGAGCTAGTGGCCAAAAATGATTATAGAGAAAATAAGAGCTCAGAAAGAAAATGAAATCTGAACGTTTTCTTAAATCAGATCGGTTTGAATGCGTAAACTGGTGAAGTAACGAATAAGTTTTAAATGTTTCTCTCATGTGAGTTATGAGTGCAAGGAGTGCACATTTTCCATAAGGAGTATGTTGACAGAGGTGATTTAACCTTAGAGAAGCTCCAGAGAGATATCATTGAACCTTCATCAGCAGAAGTGCAAGGAGTGCACAGGAAGAACTCTATGTTTAGTTCAAAGAGAGATAGAGTCACTGAGAACTCTGTAGGGCTCTGCCAGGTGGGCATCAAGTGAGTGCAAGTGTGCATAGAGATAAATGTTTGTCGAGTCTAGGGAGAAGAGTATCATAGGAAGATACTCACAGAGCTATTGAACACTCTGTAGAAAATGATCAACAAGGTGTGCTTTGAGAAGAAGGTTGCCAAAAGGGAATGAAGTTTTCCTTTGAAAGGAAACAGAAGGGCCAAGACCCTTAGGAGACTGAGTAAATAGAAAATATCAGAAGAGATAATGCAAGGAGTGCATGGGAGACAGAATCATTCTAATTCCTAAATCTCATAAGATATAACGCTTACGAGAGTGAAGACGAGATCCAGGAGGTGAACTCGCAGGTGAAAGGTCAAAGGCAGAAGCCTTTGAACACTGAAAAAATATTCCAAGGCGGAAGAAGTCAAAATATCAGGAGGAGGAATGACAACAACCATCATATCGGTTATGGGGAGGATCCTGTACCATTATATCAATGTCTAACAGAACAAAGGAAGCGCAGAGGAGAGGAACAAATACCATCCATTAGGTCTGAGCGTGAAGGACCAATGACCATTGGATCAGGTGGTAAGCGCATGAGATTTAACCCTTGTGTGTGCAGGAGAAGTGGACTTGTCAAAGTACCAAAGTCCCAAAGTGATTTGGGACCGTCCATCATCAGGGAGGACAGGTGGCGTAAGATCCACAAATTCAGAAGTTTGTGGACAAGAGGAGAAACAATCGAAGTAAATATTGGTCGTTGATCTAAAAGGGGACGTGTGGCACCAGATTTGGAACTCTGGGTACAGAGCACTTTAGAGGAAAGAAGATCATGAAAGCGTCGAAGTTCTGAAGGAGATATCGATCATTGATCGAGGAGGAGGTTGAAGGACCATTGATCTAGTCTTGGTCGAAAAGATCCGAAGTCCCGAAGAGAATCAGGGTCGTTGATTTGGAGAGGACACGTGACAAAGGATCTGTCACCCCGAGAAAATTCACTCCAGAGATTTGTGTGTGTGGAGACATGAGAACTCCCAAAGGTCGGAGAGTTGGAGTTCATCAAAACCATCCGATTGTTGAGGACAGGTTTCAATAGATCTTCCACTCCTGAAGATTGCCATACAGGAAAAGAAGATAATTGAGAGTTAAAACTCCCAAGGGCTGGAGAGGCGGAATCAACCGTAGTCGTTGATTTGGAAGGGAGATACGTGTTGATAGATCATGTAGATTTGGGATCGCGTGTGGAAGGAGGATAGATAGAAGTCGTTGATCGCGAATCATCGCCAAGGGATTGGAGATCGACAGACGAGCTATATTGTGGGGCTAGAACTTTCTCGGATGTTAAAAATATGAGAGTGGGTCGCAATTTTTACCACGGTTTTAACAAAGTGGTACATGGCAGCTAGAGGTGAATTGTGGGGAGAAAAGCGGGTTGGCCTAAAACCACTCTTTCCCATGCCTACAATCATAGTTTTCCATGAGGTCATAGCCCATAGTCTTATGAAGGAAAGGGCTAATGAAAAAGGGGCTAGCACCTGAAACTTGGAGTTTTGGAAGCACACGGGAGCTGCACATAGAAGGAAAGGAGACCTGTTTATAATTGTTTTGGGTTCAATCAATAGCCTGAAGAGTTAATGTGACTCATAAGTTTGAAAGATCCTTTGACTAGGAGGTCAAGAGACCCTGTTGAAGTAGGGGCACTGTGTCGAAAGTGCTCAGGGAAGAAATAGTCATGTACGGTGACTACAATGAGAGCACAAGAAGATTTAGGAACCCAGGAAGAATTGAAGACTTCTGAGTTCAACAAGGAAAAGTTGCACATGGGAAAGAAATTGCTGCAATTTCTATGGTAGCTAGTATGATTATGGCTTGTTGGGTTGGCCAGAGGAAAGAATGATTGCATGTTTGCAAGTTTTGTTGGCGATTTTGTTGCATAAGGAAGGAAGCAACAAAGATATGAAGTGTTGGTTATAAGTTTGATAAAATAAGCATGAAAGCTTCTAATTCTATCAGACTTTCAGGTAGTATAAAATTTATTAATGGCAGTCATTCAGGTATGAGTTTTATTACTCTTTTTGCATAATTGATGAAAGGAAATTTAGGTAAGAATTTCCTCAGCCAGAGTCATTTTATAAAATCACATGATTATATTATTGAATGCATACCACTGGATGTGGTAAAGGATGGAAGCATGTATTAATTCAAAGCTTTTTAGCTTCTGAATGTACACATTGACATAGGAATATCATGTTAATTTGGTTATGGGGTAATAACCAAAGAATTAAAGATAAGAACTAGTTATAGGAATGAATTCCAGTAAGCTATTCATGTATGAGACCAGGATCGGGTTGGATATGGCAAGGTATGGATATGGAAAGGTTATGAGCCACGCAGGTACTAAAAGCTTCCTACTTTTAAATAAAACTTGGACTGCAACCTTTTTGCTAACACTAATGAACACCACAGAATTATATTCTTGGTGTAGTGCTCAGGTCGAAAAGGAAGGCATCCAATTAATTGGGAAGACAATAGGAAGTGTGTGGAGAATGTGTCAACACATTGGCCAAAATTCCAACTTATAGATGGTGAGATACATGAATGAGATAAATAGCATTATGTAATTCAATGGAAGGTGCACTGAATAAGTATGCATTGAGAATTACACTCATGCATTGTGTTATCACTGGAATTTCATCCGCAAATGGTTACAGGAATCCAACATCTTCAAAACACCCATTAGTTCACTCATGGACCAAAAATGCATTTCCAAAAGGTCCAAAACTATGCAATCAGCAATAAAATCAGCATGCACTAAAACTACACAAGGCGTGCACGCACATGCGATAGTCAGATAACATTGGAAAAGCACACATGGGCCCAATGCATGACTGTGGATGAAAAAATCCGTGCACACCTCAAAACGACGCATTTATGATATTGGTCGGCCTTCCACCCACTTCTGGTTCATCTTCCAAGTCGATTTGACACTCAAATCTCGACTGCATCCGACTGGGAGGCTGGTCAAAGACCTAAAGGTTCCCTAAAGGGACCCTTGTTCACACTAAAGCTAGTTGAATAATGCCCCAAAGCTATGCTATAAAAAGAAGCCATGGGTGCACTACATTTTAAAGGAATTCATTTGTATTGTTATGCTGCTTGTTTTCTCTTGGAGGATCCTCTTTCCTCATCAAGAGAATGCAAGCACCATTTCATTTAGCCATCCATATCACCTCTTGAGTGAATTTGCTTTGGATTCTCTTCACCATTTCATCCTAGTTTGTTACTTGTAAGAAGAGCTCAATCTTTGGGGGTCCAAGAGCCCTCCCTTGGAGGAAGAGGGGACCCATATACTTCCCTTTCTTTTTGGTGTTTTCTTTCCACTAATACAATCCTTTCCATTGGTGGCATGAATGTTGTTTATTTCTTGTTCTAATGTCCTTATGCACTCTAGTTTAATTTATTTTAATGTTCTTAGATTAGTTATTTTCTTATCTTTTATGGTTTATACTTCTAACTCTTTCCTTCATTGTTGTCTTGCCTAGCTAACCCAATTGGGCTTGTAAGCATCTTTATTTTGCCCATTTAGGTGACAAAAGAGATGCAACAGATTGACGACTCTGCTGGGGAACGGTATCGATTTCCTCCCCCATTTGGGTTGTTTTATCTCTTCCTTTTGTTTCTTTAACTTGCAAAAACCATAACCAGCCCAAGCCGACCTGCAGAAAGCCAAATTCAAAGCTGAGTTGAGAGAATTTCATCCGAAATTTCTTTCATAGTCGTGTAACAACAAGTGCGCAGGTGCACAGGTTTTATAACCCACATGTGCGTCTTTCAAGCACGTGCACGAAACCCCATGTGTTTCTCAACGCCCTCTATGCACTGCACCCAAAAATCATTTTTAATCTATGCATTGGATACCAATGCACCTCTGTCTACTCTGCGACCCGTGCATCTACCCATAAAATCAAATATTGTAAGGGTTTTTGTTATTTGTTGAGGGCCCATAGCCTTCTCAAAATTGATTTTATGCAGATTGTAATATGCACCACACTTAGATACCCTCTCCATATGAAGGGATTAGTCAAAAGATAGGCACTTAGGGGGTTAAAATCATTATTTCCTCGTTTGCTTTAATTTTTCCCACATGGATGGCTTGCTTTGATTAAATTCTAAGTTGGAATCATTCTACATCACATATAAAACTTGCATTGGGACCAGAAATTGGATATCAATCTTTGAGTATCCTCTTCTCTCATGCCCCAAAGCGATCTTAAGAATCCGAAAGATATTGAGGGAAAATTTCATCTCCCTTAAAAAAGATGAAATCTTTAGGAGAGGACAACATCCCCCTTGGGACTCCTCTTAGTTCATTTTTTCAAACACATATTAAAATTGTAAGGGCCCATACATGCCCACGTGCTACAAAGATAAGATAGTGTTGGAATTTACTTTCTTAGATTAAATCACTAGGGAAATTTTAAAGGTTTTGTAATGGGTCCATACATTCCCACATGTCCAAAATCTAGGATAGTTTCAAATCTTTCTTAGATTAAATAACCATATGGATTTAAAGGATTATTAAGGACCCACATGTCCACATGCTAGTTTCCTAGGGACTTTAAAATTCCGCAAGGTTGTACCAATGGCTTTTAGTTAATTAGGTAATCAAGACTTGTAAGGACCACACGAAGTCCACATGCAACAAGGTAACAACTAATTTATTAAAAAAAAAAATCGGCACACTTCCACTTGTTCACACACAAAGTTCACCAATCACTCACATAGTTTTATCTAGAAATCATGGAGGTAGAAGTAAGTTTCCTCCAATGGGTTTCCGAAACTTCCCACACTTTTTCTTGACAAAAAATATCCACTCCCACTTAATTTCAACGAGGTTGGTTCACACCCCCAACCTCTCAAACAACCACACCTAAAATCATTCTAAAAACTCACTAAGTTTTCCTCCACAAGAGGTGCCAAAAGAAATTTTTTAGTCTAGGTAGAATTTCGGGGATAGGCATCCAAATAACTCCCCGTTATCTGGTTCTCACATCTTCAAATAATAGAAGTTTTCAAATAGGGAACTTTGAATCCTTCAATTCAAGTGTTCCTACACCATAAGGCAGGGAGACACCCGTGAAGGGTTGAAGGCCGAGGTCCGGTTGTTATGTGCGTCCCCCCTTGAGGCACCCACCTCTTGGATGGGATCCATCCCGTGACCCATTTCTTAGGCTAAAAATCTAAATGCCGCACTTTGACCAAGGTACCTAGTGACCAAATTTTAGGACATCTACCTAGGTAGCAATTGTGGGCTACAATTTCACCTTGATCATATTTTTTGTGGCTATTGAGAAATACCACTAGCTCTTTCGGGATATGCACCCTCTACCCCTCATTATAACTGATTACTTCATCCTTCACTAGTTCCTCTTCTGGTGGCTTCAGACCCCATTGTTGAGTGCTATTGGAAGGTCCAGTGCTATTTGAGAGGAAGGATGTTATGCCTTTTAGGACACGAGCATTTGTTTGTTCTCCCACGCGGACAAAAACCACCTACCCACATATGTGCTTATATATCAATTGATTTATGTATGATGCTCTTGTGATTACATGCGATTGAGAATCATATTGTGAAGGTCCCAAAAAATTATAAAGGCTCTTGTTCATTTATTTGGCTCTCATCACCATTTTCACACATCCACTTTGCTAGTCAGACATCATAGGAAACCCATAGAATCCCCATCGTTCCAGACACTTGCTAAATCTTCCTCCCATTCTAGGGGGAGTTCCTAGTCTTGCCAACTCATGTAATCCACCTTCTCATACTCCTGTGAGTTCCACTAACTTGGGATCAGCTTTGCTTGGTTCCACTCTACTTGGGTCCACTTCCCAAGATCAACCATCCACAGACTCCCCTTTTCGTGGAAGTGGTGAACAAACCTCTTATCAAGGAGGAAGTACAAACCCACCTAACCCCCCTCAAGGGTCAGGTACACAAAAAACTGACATCATGGATGGAACTAATCCTCCACCACTACCCCAGATGCCATACTTGGCCTCCCTCAACATACTGGATCTAACTAAGCTCACCAATGATCCTATATTGCACGACCCCACATGGCCTACAATGCCTACCAAACTACCTTCATACATCCCCAAGTTCGAAGGAAAGGTGGGTGGCGATCCCGCCAACCATATCATGACCTTTCACGTATGGTGCTCTTCAGATAGCATCATGGATGACTCTGTCCGATTGAGGTTATTTCAACACACACTCACTAGCCCATCAACCAAGTGTTATGTAGAAGAAAAATCTAGATCCCATGTAACCTTTGAATCCTTGGCCAAAGCATTTTTGACCTTCTTTCAACTACCCATTTTTCATGACAATGGTCTTGAACTACTCTTAGATTTTAAACAAACTTCCGCCATGCACATTTCCAATAACATTCAGAAATGGCATCGGCAACGTAGTCTCTACAAAGCTAAAGCCACCCCACAACAATGTCTCAATTGGTTCCTCAAATCACTTGTTTCTCTCCTAACTAAAGATGTGGCTGCCACCTTCCCCCAATCTGAAGAAGAAGCCATCAACAAGGCCCAACAGTTCGAACTCATTTATTCACAGTTAGGATACTTATATACAGTACTACCTGACACTCCAAGACCTGTTCCATTTGACCAAGACAAACCAGGAATGTCTCACTCGGTGAATGGATTGATTGGTGCCACTAAAAACCACAATTCACACCTCCAACAACCACCTATGTATGGAACACCTCAATACCCACCGACATATGGCGGATCCTCTTATTATCCTCCACCCCCTTATCAACAACCATACCCCGTTGCCCTCCCTCCACCCATCAGTGGACCACTGTCAGCACCCACAGTGCGCCCCACAACCCAACCAAGTTCAGGTACCCCATCTACCTTAGCCTACACCCTAAGCACTAGTGAAAGCACTACCCCTTCCTACATACCCTACAGACCATTTCCACCTAGCAATCCATACTTTCCTTTTCCTAGTCCCCCTCAGCCCATGATCCCACCACCAAGACACCCACAAGCCAGGGTTAACTTTGTTCATCCCTCTCCCATTCAACAATATCAAAATTTTGAACATCTAAATACATCTAATCCGACCCATCAATCGAACAATGCCAAAAATAAAGGAAAAAACTGGAACAACAATAATCCCGGACCAGGAGGGAATTACCCCCAACCGAACCAACCTGCTGGGGGCAACCAGAATCAGGGGAACAAGAACCCTCAAGGGGGAAATAATAACAAACTCCAAGGGAAGAACAACGAAAATATTCAGACCAACTTCCCTTGTGCCCTTTGTGGTGAATATGGCCATTATACTCACCATTTCCCTCAAATTGCTGACTTCAAATGGATGAAAGAATCCAAAAGTGGACCACATCCACCACCTCCACCTGCCCCTCAGAAGGCCCCACAACAATATGTGCAGCAACCACCTCCCACTGTATTGCAAAACCCCATCCCACACCAAGGGGTTATCAACACTCAACAAGAGGTACATCCTGCCCCACCCCAGATGGGACAGTACCCAAACCCTGACAATCCTACAGATCGCACTATCCTCCTCACTAGTGAGTCAGAAATACTTCTACAAACATGCAATCGTCAATAAAGCGTACCTCCTGACTCTGTTCCCACTACCTTGGACACAACCCCAACCATAACTGGACCACATTTGATGATTCCTTGCCCTAATGCCGAGGCCCCCCTTCGTATCCCTCACATCCCATTGCGATGGAACATCAACAACCCTCAAGCTCGGGAGGCACACAATTATAGCCTGGCCGATGACTTGGCACAATCTCCTGCTGCCATGTCAGTTTTAGAAGTCCTTCAGACCTGTCCTACACAATGGAAGTCATTACTTTCCACCCTGGGGGCAGTCAACCCCGCTGATACTCACCTCATCACCTTTAATATTGATAGTGGAGAACCACGTCTCCCCGCTCTGGTCGCTTTCCAAATACCAGTTAAAATTCGAAACATCACAGTTCACCGTTGCATTATTGATGAAGGTGCATCCACATGCATCATGTCCAAAACCATGTGGAAGAAACTTGTATTCCTGGAGCTTATACCATCTGCCATCACTTTGAGAGCTTATGATGGACGACCATCCTCTCCTAAAGGTCTCTTCCAAAATGTCCCCGTTGAACTTGGGGGAAAAACTATCCTCATCGACATTGAAGTTATCGATGCTCCGCTCGATTACAACATCTTATTCAGACATAGCTACATGTATGCAATGAAGGTTGTGGCTTCTTCTATGTTTTTCACAATGATGTTCCCCCACAACAGGAAGATAGTCACTATTGATCAAGTATCACATTGCAAGTCCAACTCTTCCTCCAACATCGATAACATCTTACCTCTCATTCACACTAATCCCGAGACTTACCCCCTCATTGAGATGGGCCCCAGAATTTTCAAAGACCCATCCTTTCTAGGGACATACCATGGAGCACCCCCACTCATACATCCCTCAACACAAGTATGTGTCATCTCATCCAATGGAACAGACACTAGAGACATCCTTCCTCTCACATAAGCCTCATTAGTATCTGATGTCCCACTAGTCCCAGAGCTCCTCCCTTAGGCACCCCTTGAGAATCCTCCTACTCCCCTTGTTTCTGATTACACCCTCCCCCAAGGCCACATATCAATTTGGGAGATAGTCACCCAAGCCATCACCCAAATCCCCTTCTTCTACCCTCCACCAGGCGTACATGCTTTCCAAGTAGCCGCAACGCTCATGCTTCCTAATATGGTGCTGGAAATCCCATTTTGGTATCTACATCCACCTGAGATGGTCCCTCAACCATCCCTCCCTCCCCAAACAAAAGGAATCTTGATGTATATTCCAATACTTACCCCCACCATCCCACCCATACCCCCACTCACTAGCACCCCTGCTACAGTTGGGGACAAAAGGAAGAATAAAGAACCCATTACTCCACTTCCACCACATGTCCAACTTCCTTGTGCGCTATGAGAGAAATATAGACACCCCACCAACAAATGCCCATCTCTACCAGATCTATGCAATCTAATTCAACTCCCTCAAGCACCACCACCGCTTGTCGCTTCATCCAATACTGTTGCTATCTTCCCTAACACAAGTAGCAAAGGATTGCAAACCAAATTTGCATGCGCCATCTGTTCAGAATATGTCCATTATACACACCATTGTCCAGCATTACCTCAATTCTAATAGATGCTAACAACAGCACGCTATATCTTTCAGCAAGAATTCACTCCATCTACATCATCCCCAACACATGCCACCAACATCCATTATGTCATGACCTCAGTCAACGAACGTATGAGGTGTCCTTTCTCTTTATGCAAATCACTTGATCATTTCACATATCAATGTCCTATGATCATTGAATACAGGCATCGCCAAATGGCCCTTATTCAAAACCCTACACCCCCCCCTCCAACAGAACCAATGAGTACCCCTACCCCATCACTTGATGTGGTTCATATCTTCTCACCTGAACCTGAGGTCCTCCCTACTCCCCCATGGTTCCTGGATGATTTATATGAGGATTTCCCCCCAAATCCCCCCAATTCTCCAATTCATTTCCCCATGGAAATTCGACGCCCAACTACCATTTTCAACCCACAGTACCTTGATATTTGGTTTATGTCAAGCGAACATCGCAATCCCCTTGTGTCACCCCCCTACTTATTTACCACCAGAAGATAACCACATGGTGATAGTCATCAGGGTCACTCCTCTCGATCCCCTATATTCACGACAGTTCCACTGTGATTAAGACATCCTCGAGGAGTTAACTACCCCCAATTGCCCATGGGATGCGCTCCACCATAGAGCGCTCTTCCTTTCACAGGAAGCCTTCGTGCCTCCTAACCAAAACCCCATATACCCATTCGAAACCAAATATTTTCTCCCATTGAGGCATATACATTGGTTCAATAACCCTATCCCTGCCCCCGACACTTTTGAAGAAGGAAATATGGCCAATATTTCCCCCACCATCAAAATCGATATTTCCATCAAATATGGAGTCATAGAGGAAATCACCATTGGCACTGTATGCTCTCATAAATAAATCACCGCCTGCAAATCTCTCTTCCAGGAATACCGGGACATTATTTTCTGGTCATACATGGAGATGCCTGGCCTTGAACCCTCTATTTTTGAACATCGTATAGACACCTGGCCCGATATCACACCTGTCCGTAAAAAACAATGTCCACTACACCCATCCAAAATAGCAGCCATCAAGACCGAGATTGACAAATTACGCGTTGTTGGGTTCATCTACCCCATCACCTATACGTCATGGGTCTCCAACCCTGTCCTTGTTAACAAAAACTAGGGCACCATCCGTGTCTGTATGGACTTTCACGATCTCAATCATGCCTATCCCAAAGATAAATTTCCAATGCCCTTTATCGACCAAATTATCGATGATTGCGTCGACCACGAGGCTCTATCCTTCATGGATGGTTTTTCCAGCTACAACCAAATTCAAATTCACCCAGTCGATCAGTACAAAACCACATTCACTACCCCCTGGGGCACCTTTGCGTATCATGTCATTCCTTTTGGCCTCAAGAATGCCAACGCCACATTCCAACAGGCCATTAAATACATCTTTCATGATCTGGCTCATATCATCCTCGCATACTTGGACGAGCTCACAACTCACTCCAAGAAACACACTCAACATATTGATGATTTACGAATCATCTTCCATAGGTGTCGTCAGTACAACATCTGCTTGAACCCCCTCAAGTGCGTGTTCTGCGTCACCGTTGGGCGCCTCCTTGGGTTCATCGTTTCCCAACGTGGCATTACCGTTGACCCACTCAAAGTCCAAGTCATCATAGAAATTCCACCTCCTCGGAATTTATGTCGACTGCAAAGCCTACAAGGAAAAGATAACTTTTTACGACGCTTTGTCCCATATTACACCACTCGTGCGCACGACTTCCTTCGCTTGCTTCGCCAAGACATCCCATTTCAATGGGATGAACATGCCCAAACCACTTTTGACGATATTAAAGTGGCACTCTCCAATGCCCCGTTGATTAGTCCACCTAACTATAACTGCGACTATATCCTCTATATATCGGCCTCAGCCATCTCAGTAGCAGGAGTTATCATCCAACTAGGGGACGATGATCGTGAGCATTTAATTTACTACATTAGTAAAAATATTTCAGGGACACCCTTGAAGTACAATTACGAAGATAAACGTTCCCTCACAGTTGTCCTCGTAGTCCATAAATTGTGCCATTACATCTTGCTTCAAACTACCAAAGTCATTGCAGATTCCAACCCAATGCACTACTTGCTTAGTCGCCGGTAAATTAATGGAAAATTTTCTCGATGGATCGTTATCCTTCAAGAGTACGACCTTGAATTTTCCACACCCAAGTGCAATAAATCCCTCATACTTGCTGAACTCACTACAAAATTTCCTTCCAGTACTACCAATGCCCCCGTCAATAATAAATTCCATGACGAACATCTCTTTTATATCCCCTCGGATGATCCTTGGTACGACGATCTCCTTGTCTACCTTCGACCACAGAAGTTTGGAAACCACCTCTCCAGGGATGATCGTCGACATATTCATCACCAGGCTCCACTCTACCTCCTTATCGTTGATATCTTATATCGGCGAGGGGTCAACACTGTACTCCGTCAATGTTTGACTATCGACGAGGCCGATCGAGTCTTGAACGACTGCCACAGTGGCGCTTGCGGGGGCCACCTCTTAGGGATGTCTATCGCTCAAAAAATCATTTGCATCGGTTACTTTTGGCCTACATTGTTTCACGATTTCATCCATGCTATGAAGCAATGTGACAAATGTCATCTTTATGCCAAATAAGCACGAGCACCACCTACTCTTCTACACCCAGTCATTACTGTCGACCCCTTTTGCAAATGGGGCATGTTATCGCACAGTTTGTAGGGTAGGCCTAGTAGCTTGGAAGTAAGGCTTAAACTGGCATAACAGGAGCTTCCCCACCCACTGTCACCTCGATGGGGAGCTCTTTCTATTCAGGGTGGCTAATCCCAAGGGAGACGTCCCTAGTAATCTGGGGTTCTGAAGGAAAAGGATTAGGGTGTAAGGCTCAAAGGTTAAGGTAAGCTTTCCCTTCACAGATTACTGCCAAAAGGATAGTCAAAGAGAAGGTAATTCCACTGATAAAGGCACCTGTTTGCGAGACAAGGCAAATAAAGCTAAAACGTGCTGCAGTGGTTAGTACTTCACAATTTAATGACTATCTTTAAATATATATGAGCAATGATAGATGTAATCTATTGACGAAGTCAATGATTGCAATTAAAGCTTATATTTTATAATGTCACTTCTCAATAAATACAAAATGACAATAGCATTCAATATATAAAATCAACCTTTATGTGATCACAATGCAATAAATATGCTCTTATATAGATATTCTTGTTGCGTCACTATGCAAATTAAGGGTGGCGTTAGCCCTATTTCTAAGTTAGTTTTGAAAGGCAAAGAAGTGAACGTTTTTCACACTAAGCCAATGAAAGTAATCTATACTTCAATGCCAAATGATGTATGACAAAATCACAACGTCTTACACTAAAAAGAGGCTTGGCGTCATCAATATTGTTGCTGCTACAAAGGTGACGTCAGCCCTAATTTTAGGTTAGTTTGAGAGGCAAAGAGGTGGATGTTTTGCAAATTAAACCAATGAAAATATTCAACACATCAATGCCAATTGCTAGGTGACAAGGCCACAATGTTCTATACCAAACAAGAGATCAAATAGGCATGACGTCACTAGCTAGTTAGGGTTAGTAAAATTACTAGGGTTAGTTAGGGTTTCAATTCAAGAGTGTTTGAAAGACTGTTTAAGCACAAAAAACTCAACATTGCAAGATTAGACTAGTGCATTAGGGTAAATGGAGTCAAGGAGTAAGGCTAATGGCTTGGGAGAATCTAAATCTAAGGACGGGAGAGTTAGGCTTTGTAGTGCTGCAAAGGCAGGGCCACAAAGTCAAAACCCTAAGGGGAGGAGGCTCACTCCGGTGTTGCAAAAGAAAGGCCTCATGCTCCTCCCTCTTTCCTTAGAACTCTTTGGAAAAACGACTAGCTTCAAACTATAAGTCTAGGGCTGAAAAGTGTTGCTTGGGGACAAGGCTTTTCAAACCCTAAGGTCAAAACCCTAGGTGTAAATTTAATTAGGCCTAGGACGTCTTCCTCCTTCAACTTATAATTCAAATCTAACTCAGAAAAAGGGGAACAAGTGTAGCAAAGGCTAGGCTATATTCTCCTTAATCAAATGGCTAAACAATTTTTTACCATGGGGACATGAAGCAATGACCTACTTGTGTGTTTTCTCCCTAGGGTTTCAATGATTAAGCAAATAATAACAAAGTAACCATACATGTAAGATACTTAACCTACAACCATTCAATCAAGAAGTTTTACATGAAAAATATACTTACAAATCAATGAAGAGCTAAATCAAACCCTAGTTGTAAACCTTCAAATGATAAAAACACCATATGCATGCCAAAAATGATCCTCCTCAAGTGTAGCGCCTCACTCCAAGAGCAAATATCCAAGACAAAAGATAAAAAGAGATCCTATCACAAGAAAGTGAGTTGTGGTATCTCCAAATGAGGCTAAAACCTCCTCAATATATATCATCTCTATGACCTTTAATTAACAAAATAGGTCATTAAAAACAACTGACAAGGCTGACTTAACAATATTACATTATTTGTCACATTAAATGCTTAAAATGCCAAAAATGAGCTAAAATGGGAGACGTCAGGCCCCTCTGAGGGAGAGGTTGGCCCTTTCAAGGCATCATCAACATCCAGAAGGAAGAACGTTGGCCCCTCTGGGGCTCCTGTAACTTGCTACATGTGCCAAACAAGCCCAACACACTGCCACATGCTCCAGAAATCGTCCAGCCTACCCTGGGTGGTGTCATGTCCATGAAAGCCATCCTCCATCTACAGGGGTTGATCCCCCCTAGGTCAAATATCTACCACAGGGTCCTGGTGAGGGCGTCCTTCTGTCTTCTTCATGCAAGGGCTCATCGTGATGTTGTCCTGCCTTTGCCATCCCAGCAACCATTTGATGGGCTCTTCAGCCCCATGGAGGTCTGAGCTAATCATCTCCCCATGTGCACCGATCCTCTGGTACCTGTCTACCAGGTATGGTCCTGCACATCAAAGACTATGCCCTCCATGGGCTCATCAGTCCTAGATATCATAGCAATGTAAATCATATCTCATCATTAAAGTTATCAAACATATGCATGAAATTCCTAACATATCATCTAAGAGCTCAAAGACATTACACAGATCTACTATACAAGGCTAAGGAAACCAATAGAACAACCTATTGGGCTAATACCCACAAGAGATGGAAAGTTCCCTTGAAGGATCATTCAAGCCATGTTTAATGAGGTGATATGGTTTTTAGGGATGTCTAGTCATAGTAAGACCAAGGGCAGGTGTTGTCTGTGGGTTCCTTTGTAGGAGGTGAACTGTACCCGTCATGGATGCATTTTTTCCAAGCCCTTTTATTGGATTATCTTTCTTTTATTGCTTTTTTATTCAAGGTCTGACCAGAAGACACTGCCTTGGCTTGGTGGCCAGAGCTGACAGCGTTACCCACTGGTATCTTCATAGAAATGATAAGGTTGGCTCGTGATGAGACCCCCTTTCCTTTGGCCATGCAACCAAAGGTCACTACCCTGGCTTGGTGACCAGATGGTGGCAATGCCATACTGCTAAATACCTATGAACATAATGGACCGGCTCATGATGAGACCTCCCATACTCTTGGTTAGGTCTTATTTTTTATTGTTATTATTTTTCTTAGGGTCCCTTAGTTTCTTATCGAGAGGCTTTTTATTTCCTTCTCGGGGATACCCTGGGCGAAGCATCTCTAGGTTTTATTTCCTATGGATTTTATCTTTTATCAGCTGCTTTTACCCCATGGGCCTTTAGCCCCTTCTTCCCACAAGACAATATGTAACCCTCAAAGGTCATCCTAATGGCCAGACTAGGGGAATGGGATGGATGAGCGGGGTATAAGATGTAAAATGATAAAAGATGGTGGGAGCAAATGATGGCTCTGCAAATACCCCTTGGTGGCTAACCAAAACCCATGAATATCAGCTTGCTAAGTTACCCAATCAATCACCCCAACAATGGTCAAGTGGATTAGTGTAAGATCCAAGCAGTCATCAGAAATGAAAGGAACCTAATGC
>ML781352.1:594210-628872 GCA_009831015.1 Picea engelmannii | reverse complement strand
GGCTATATTCTCCTTAATCAAATGGCTAAACAAGTTTTTACCATGGGGACATGAAGCAACGACCTACTTGTGTGTTTGCTCCCTAGGGTTTCAATGATTAAGCAAATAATAACAAAGTAACCATACATGTAAGATACTTAACCGACAACCATTCAATCAAGAAGTTTTGCATGAAAAATATACTTACAAATCAATGAAGAGCTAAATCAAACACTAGTTGTAAACCTTCCAATGATAAAAACACCATATGCATGCCAAAAATGATCCTCCTCAAGTGTAGCGCCTCACTCCAAGAGCAAATATCCAAGACAAAAGATAAAAAGAGATCGTCTCACAAGAGAGTGAGTTGTGTTATCTCCAAATGAGGCTAAAAATTCCTTAATATATATCATCTCTATGACCTTTAATTAACAAAACAGGTCATTAAAATCAACCGACAAGGCTGAATTAACAATATTACATTATTTGTCACATTAAATGCTAAAAATGCCAAAAATGAGCTAAAATGGGAGACGTCAGGCCCCTCTGAGGGAGACGTTGGCCCTTTTAGGGCATCATCAACATCCAGAAGGAGGAACGTTGGCCCCTATGGGGCTCCTGCAACCTGCTACATGTGCCAAACAAGCCCAACACACTACCACATGCTCCAGAAATCTCCAGCTTGCCCTGGGTGGCGTCCAGTCCATCAAAGCCATCCTCCATCTGCAGGGGTTGATCCCCCCTAGGTCAAATCTCTGCCACAGGGTCCTGGTGAGGGAGTCCTTCTGTCTTCTTCATGCAAGGGCTCATCGTGACGTTGTCTTGCCTCTGCCATCCCAGCAACCATCTGATGGGCTCTTCAGCCCCATGGAGGTCCGAGCTAATCATCTCCCCATGTGCACCGATCCTCTGGTACCTGTCCACCAGGTATGGTCCTGCACATCAAAGACTACACCCTCCATGGGCTCATCAGTCCT
Organism: Picea engelmannii; assembly: GCA_009831015.1. NCBI lineage: Eukaryota > Viridiplantae > Streptophyta > Pinopsida > Pinales > Pinaceae > Picea > Picea engelmannii. The sequence goes on along the minus strand of ML781352.1, from coordinate 627,916 downwards.
AGATATCATAGAAATGTAAATCATATCTAATCATTAAAGTTATCAAACATATGCATGAAATTCCTAACATATCATCTAAGAGCTCAAAGACATTACACAGATCTACTATACAAGGTTAAGGAAACCAACAGAACAACCTATTGGGCTAATACCCACAAGAGATGGAAAGTTCCCTTGAAGGATCATTCAAGCCATGTTTAATGAGGTGATATGGTTTTTAGGGATGTCTAGTCATAGTAAGACCAAGGGCAGGTGTCGTCTGTGGGTGTCTTTGTGGGAGGCGAGCTGTACCCGTCATGGATGCATTTTTTCCAAGCCCTTTTATTGCCTTATCTTTCTTTTATTTCTTTTTTATTCAAGGTCTGACCAGAGGGCACTGCCTTGGCTTGGTGGCCAGAGCTGACAGTGTTACCCACTGGTATCTTTGCAGAAATGATAGGGTCGGCTCGTGATGAGACCTCCCATCCTCTTGGTTTGGTCTTGTTTTTTATTATTATTATTTTTCTTAGGGTCCCTTAGTTTCTTATCGAGAGGATTTTTATTGCCTTCTCGGGGATACCCTGGGCGAAGCATCTCTAGGTTTTATTTCCTATGGCTTTTATCTTTTACCAGTTGCGTTTACCCCCTGGGCCTTTAGCCCCTTCTTCCCACAAGACAAGATGTAACCCTCAAAGGTCATCCTAATGGCCAGACTAGGGGAATGGGATGGATGAGCGGGGTATAAGATGTAAAATGATAAAAGATGGTGGGAGCAGATGATGGCTCTGCAAATCCCCCTTGGTGTCTAACCAAAACCCATGAATATCAGCTTGCTAAGTTACCCAATCAATCACCCCAACAATGGTCAAGTGGATTAGTGTAATATCCAAGCAGTCATCAGAAATGAAAGGAACCTAATGCATATATAAGAAGGTTATAACAATCAAATATGACACATACCATGATACCTTGGACCAATTACCTCATGGAGCAAGAGTCCTCTCTGATGCAAGCCTAGGCCGGTGGTGATGGAAATTGCTACTGCTGACAGGACAAATCTGATGAAGAAGAAGAGAGATGGGCCCTCCAGGGCCATGCTCAAGTCAATCCTGCTCTCGGTACTCCATGTCTAGGACCATGTGGGCCTCGAGACATGATCTCCTAGTTATCCCTAGATATCAGGGATAACAGGGCATAGACTTCATGACTTGCAATCCTCCATCCAGCAATGGACACAAATACATCATCATTGTCATTGATTACTTCACCAAGTGGGCCAAATCCAGGCCCACCATCATCTCCCTCTTTGGAGTCCCCCTACAGTTAGTCTCTGATCATGGGAAACACTTCAAGAATGATATTTTCATCGAACTCTCTTCCAGGTTAGGCTTCGCCCATGAGTTATCCTCCCTGTACTACCCTCAGTCCAATGAACTAGAAGTGGTCAACAAGGTCCTAAAGACCATGTTGCAGCGCATGGTAAACAAACATAAGACTAATTGGCACCTTATGTTGTTTTCCGCACTGTGGGCTTATCGCACGATAGTTAAAATTGCCACTGGTTTCACACCATTCCATCTAGTCGATGGGGTTGAGGCCACTCTCCCCATTGAATTCGAAATCCCCACACTACGCACCGTTATTGAGCTATTACCCAACACTGCTCCAATGGAACAACATTTTCTGAACTTAGAGTCGCTGGATGAAGATCCTCGATATTCATTACAGCAAAATGAGGCAACCAAAAAGCAATTGAAGGTCACCTTTGATCGCCATGTCAACCTTCAGTCATTTAATGAAGGTGACATCGTCCTTGCTTACGATATCGCTCAAGATACCCTCGTCCATGGAAAGTTTGAATAGTTATGGAATGGAACCTATATCATCCAACATTGCCTCACTAAAGGCGCATACATCTTGGCCTCCCCCGAAGGTCACCCTCTCAAAGAACCCATCAATGGGTTGTACTTAAAGAAATTTTACGCCTGAGCGTAGCCATTCTACACTAGGCTTGTTCTTTTTGTACACTTTTTTAGATTTTTTAGTCTTCTTTTCCATGCCTTATGTCTAATCCACCATTTGTGTTATTTACAAATGCCTCCTCCATCGACCTACCACTTCGGTTACACCAATGGAGCTAGCCGGTGGACCCAGAATCTCACTTGGGCCGCTTGGGCCCTCTATTCTCCCTCACATGAATTGATCCACTCCAACGACATATGTTTGGGCTCAGCAACCAACAACCAAGATGAATACACAACCATCATTGGCCTCCTTGCAGAAGCCGATAACCGCCACATTTGTTATCTAAGTGTCTTAATCGATTCCCAACTTCTCATCCTCCAGCTCAACAATGTGTACCATGTCCATGATCCTTGCCTCTTTCACAAATACCTACAAGTTAGAATTTTATCCCGACAGTTTGATTCAAGTACATTTAAACATATTCCAAGAAAATTTAATCAGACAGCAGATAATATGGCTAACCTAGTGTTAGATTGGAATTTATCACATTAGTATCCCATCACACATACATACAAAGTCTGTCACCACATATAAATTTAGATATCATCAAAAAGCACTAAAAAACATCAACACAAGTGAACACCACAAAGATCCCAAAAATGTATATCCATACATATATATATATANTATATCGGTCAATATGTCATCAGTGTTTACAAAAAATAGTACATCGAGCACATCATCCTTAGGTAGGTGAACCACCTCACCCCTATAGATACAAAAATGGTACCACCTCACCATATACAAAATGGGCTCACCAGCCTATATAAATACAAAAAACACATAAATATAGAGGCACTCATGGCACCTCTAGAGCTCCACCACTTGGCCCTCTCTCTGGAGGAGGGGCCTCACCAGCTAGGGGTCCCTTAGGTCCTAGAGGTAGTCTCCCAGTCATCGTCGCCCCCGCTACAGCTGCTCTCTGAACCACGGTCTGTCACACCACTGGAACCCCCACACACTGCTCTAGGACCCCCTCGTCCAGGATCTGTGACCACATGCCCTCAGGCACTCCCTGTAGTACCGCCTCCAAGCGGCACTGAATATCCTCTAACTCTCCCCTAGCCTTAGTCAGAGGAGCATGTGATGGCCCTACACCGGGGTCATCAAACCAGTGTCCCCTGGCCACTCTCTCATCCTCAACGGGCCTCTCCCTAGCATCATCCCTCCGCCATCTCTCTCTTGCCCGGGGCTCTCCTCGTGGAGGTCTTACCAACACCTGATGAGCCGACGCTCTAACCAAATCCACCTCGTGCCCACGAGGTCCAACATTTTCACACACAACAAACAAATGATAGCATCAACATCCATTTACTCACAAGAAACATGCTATACTATCTAAACAATCACATCACCAAAATAAATCTACATACCTCTACGGTCGAATACCTTTCCCGAGGGCAACACCATCTCCGGGTCATCCCAGAAATCCACCCCATTGTACGAAAACTGGAGGATAATCTGTGGCATCTGGCGCCACGCCCATTCAGCCTCGATCATAAAATAGTGACCACCCTCCCCACTACCATGACATCCCAAGATCATCGCCCACTGCCTTAGTCACAACTCTCGCACACCAGGTGCACCCAAAAGCACTCTAGGGCGCAACATCAACACCCTCTACAAAAACCATTCAACCAAGATGGACCCAAAGGAAAATTCCCTTGAGTCAGTAGCACGACCCCTGTCAAGCTGCCCTACCATCTTGGCATGTAGCATCAAGCCCCAAGCAAAATGCTTGCTCGCCAGGGCCCTCTCCATAATCCTCAGCTTACCTCCACTGATCCACTGAGTCGTAAGAGACCCGTAGACTCTCACGATCATCATTGCAACGCAATGATGTACAAGGGTGTCCATCACCCTAATACTCACCATGGAGCCTAACATAAAGTTCTCCCCCAAACAATATCTTCGGGATAGGACAACCAACTTCCCATCCCTAGGTACTACGGGCTCTGTCGGTAGTATATTTCCCCGAAAAGGGAGCCCAGTCAGAAAATGTACATCCTCCACCACAATGAAGGCTAGATGCTCACCCCGTACCATAAAGCAATGAAGATCTGGACTCCACATCAAAATCAGGAACTGCAAGAGGTACTCCTATGCCTGCACTAGTGAACACTAAAAAAACTTCAATAGCCCACAAGCTACCAAAGTATCCCGGACCGTTGACTCCTCATCCCTCACTACCTCCCTCAGGCGTGCCCAATCTCTCTCTCTCCAGTGAACAGAAATCGTCCCAATGATCACCTGCATCCACATGTATAACACTTGATTAGCCATCACAACCCATAAAAGCATCAAAATATGCAAACAAGATAAGTTTTTACACCCTCCAGCTTTGCCTCCAAGGCACGGTTGTTTTTCCCCACAGGCGCGCACACATGTGCGCTTGTTCATCCCCCAGTCGCGCACTCATGTGTGACTTCTGGCCATACAGAGGTGCATTCATGCGCCTCTGTCACACATATAGGCATGCATCATAGCGTGCATGTTCACTACACATCTGCGCACGCAAGCACAATTGTTAGGAATACAGACGCGCATGCATGCGTTGTTGTGCCTTGCACAAGCATGCATGCCATGCACACCTATTTTCCTCATTAGGGCATCCCCATGCATGGATGTCTGCATTACAGGTGTGCACCCGTGTGCATGAATTTCTCGATTGCCCATGCACTGGGGGGGACACACCCACAAAACCCCCTGTACGGCCCTCTGTACAGGCCCTGCCCAAAAGCATAAACCCCAATTCTATGCAGAAGGATACGATCACTAACCTAAAGCTCGTTGATCCTGAATCGGCTACCTCACTCTACTGAAATATCCAAATATCCCCTAAAATCCTTCATCCACTCAATAAGACAATAGGTACAAATGACGTGGCATTGTGGGCCCTACAGCTGTATATAATCCATTTTGCCAAACTTCCAAACTCAATCCCGGGAGCTCTGGGCATCTGTTTTTCGATTCGTCTTCATCCACGGGATCAAGACCCCATCACCTACACCATTCCATTCCCCATGCCATTTTCTATCCTCAACCCCCAGGGGGCATTTTTCTCATCTGACACTTAGGTACGCATGCTTACATTCACATATTATTGAACTGTTATATGATCTTTTTCTTCAGATATTGCTCACGTTGGGTATTCGGTTTTCATGTGTGCAGGTACTTGATCATCATACATCAGCAGTATCCCTTCAGGTATATCATCAACATTGGCATGTAGTCATTCCCTCTAAATATCACATTGTACCTCCCATTCACACTGATCCCTATGCATTTCGGTGGCCTCCCACCTATTCCAATTGGTTCATTTTGGTAGTTTTTTTCCTAGTTTTCAGGTCCCTGACTTGCGGGGCCGTTTTGAGGCCCTAAACAACATTTTTAGAGATCGGCATAGTAAAAAATTCCCTCTATTAGATTAGACCAAAATGTGTAGTCCTCAGATAGACCTTTCCAACGGGCTATCGTGCACCTAAAACAAAGATCGTATGCAAAATTTACGACCCCGGGAAGTTGACCGACTAACTTACCCAAACGGGGCCCACATGACTTTTGGCACTTCATCTCCTAGGGTTAGGTTTTTGGATTTCTAGGGTTTTTGACATTCCTTTTTATTGCAAAAATTCATTCAGAGCCTCAATGTAATGATCTTCTTGCGAATGAGCGCAACTGTCACATCTCTTCTCAGAGATAAGCCGCCACCATTCCAACAAGCTTGTTTTCCACTGCATTTTACAGTTTCAGCATATTTCCTTATTGAATAGAAAACAAATTTTACTGTATCTTTGTTATTCTGTGTTAAGCATATTTTAATAATCTATATTCATTTTTTTCTAATCATAAAATACAGATCAGTGGTATCAGAGCGGTCTGCTCCTTGTCGTCTTAATGCATGTCCCCAATGAGGTCGAGGTACAAAGAATTGGGTCTCGAGCTTGCTTCTCTTGAGGAAAAAATCTCTCGCACGCCCAAACGACCTCTCATGGCAGGAGAAAATAAAGATGAGGGGACAAGAGATCCTTTTAAAATGTTTCTTGAGGAATCCCTCACGCAACAGAGGAACGAGATGATGGATAGTTTCATGCAAATCCTTCAGTGGCTACCAACAAGCGACGCATCTTCCTCGAGCGGAGGCGCCGCCCCCTTCAAGGTACAAATCAAATTTGATATTCCTATATTTGAAGGTCAGATAGACGTGGATGCTGTAGACAAGTGGTTGAATCCACTAGAAGGGTATTTTTCTATCCATAACTTTTCAAATAGAGAAAAAATTACTTTTGCACTCCTCAAAGTCGTTCCCCATGTCAAAGATTGGTGGGAAACTTTCTGTGAGCAAAAGGAAATAGAGGAACCCTCATATTTATAGTCATGGCCACTTGGGAATCCTTCAGGGATGCTATTAAGGAAAAATACTACCCTATCGGAAGCTATGACGACTTGTATACCAAATGGACCACACTGCGGCAAGAAAGAGACCAAGCAGTGTTAGATTTCACAAATATCTTCCATACCCTGCGCACCAAGCTGGGTATCAAAGATTCAGAGTGACATCTGGTGCTAAAGTACCGTGGTGCTCTGCATAGATACATCCAGACTAAAATGGAATTTATGGACATCTCATCCTTGGGTGCGGCCTATCGATATGCCATCAAAATCAAGCAAAATCTCAAACAAAAGACACGACAATTTGGGTCTGGGAACCCCTCACAGAAAAATCCAGGAAAGGGTGGCCCCAACCTACAGAACAAAGGATAGAGGAAAGATGGATAGTATCAGGACAACCAATCCAAGCCACAAGCAAAGAAGGACATCGGAAAGACAAACAAGGATACCAGGAAGTGGTGCGACTTCCATAAGAGCCCTTGGCATAACACTGTTGATTGTCAGTCAAAGAAGTCATTGGTGGCTGAGGTGAAAGCCTTTGAATTAGATGTGGGTTCTGATTCTGATTCAGAACCAAAAAGGGGAAGATGGATCATTGACACAGAGTCGAGTGCCACCGTTGCTACCACCAAGCTCCATCCTAATGAACCAGACGAGCCAAAAGAAGGCGAGCACCTTTTCCATTCACAGATGTGGGTAAAAGGCACCCCGCTGCACTTCATCATTGATAGCGGTAGCCAGAAGAACCTCATCTCAACAGAGGTCGTCAAGTGGTTGGACCTACCAACAATGTTGCACCCGCATCCCTACACCATTGGATGGCTCTGCCAAGGAAGCGATCTCCGCATCAGCCAACAGTGTCGACTGTTGTACGACATCAAGCCCTTCAAAGACAAGGTATTCTGTGATGTTGTTCCTCTCAAAGTTTGTAATGTTCTTTTGGGCCAACCTTATTTATGGAAATGCCATGATGTATATGAGTCTAGGCCTCGTAGTGTTATTATTACTTTGAACAAGAAATTGTATAGGATACCCGAGGTAGTCCCTCCTAGTGCTATTTCCTTGATCTCTTCCAAGCAATGCAAGAAGGTCATCTCTTAGACTAGGAAATTTGTCTTCTTCATGATTCGCTCTCAAAGTAAGAGAAAGATTGCAGCCACATCCAGGGCCTCTATGGATGATCTCTCCACACAACATAAGCAAGTGGATAAGGTCATGGAAGAACACTCATATGTCTTCTCCTCTCCTACCGGGGTACCTCTGCACTACCAGGTCAAGCATCTCATCGATCTGACCCCAGGCGCACCGCTACCCAATGGGTTGGTCTACTGCCACTCTCTGCTAGAAAATGAGGAGATCGAGAGGAAGATCTAAGAAATTCTCCACAAGGGGCACATCTATCCCATCTCATCTCCTTTTGGGAGCCCAATCGTACTGGTGCAGAAGAAAGATGGGACCTGGCGACTCTGCATTGATTACCAGGCCCTGAATAAAATCACAGTCCAGAACCAGTACCCGATTCCCTGAATCAATGACCTCCTTGATCAGCTCATGGGGGCCAAATATTCCAGTCAGATTAATCTGAAGTCTGGCTACCACCAGGTCCCAATAAAACATACAGATGTATGGAAGACCGCCTTCAAGTAAAAATAAGGTATTTTTGAATGGTTGGTCATGCCCTTTGGTTTGACAAATGCTCTAGCAAATTTTATGAGGATGATGGACGATATCCTACGACCTTTCACCAGTACTTTTGTAGTGGTATATCTGGATGACATCCTCATCTACAACAAGACTTGGGCAGAACACTTGTAGCATATTCAACAGGTTTTGCACACCCTGTGGCAGCACAAACTATATGCAAACTTGGAAAAATTCTCCTTCGACATGGACAGGGTCCACTACTTAGGCTACATCATTGATCAACATGGTGTGCATGTGGATCCAGCCAAGATCTAGGTCGTTTGTGACTGGCCATCCCCAACCACTCTCTCTGAGCTTCAGAGCTTCTTGGGCCTCACCAATTTCTATCGCAGGTTCATGTTGGGATTCTCTCATATCGCATTGGCCCTCAACCAAGTAACCAGGGGTGGCGATAAGGAAAAAATTGTGTGGGGCCTGTCCCAACAATAAGCCTTTGATGAATTGAAGCAATGCTTGTGCTCATCCTCGGTACTTTCATTACCGGACCTGCAACATCCCTTTGAGATCGAGACAGATGCTTCAGACTATGTTGTGGGCACTGATCTCACTCAACATGGCCACCCCATGGCATATCATAGTGAGACGCTATCAGATGTTGTCCGTACATACCCTACTTACGACAAATAAATGTACTCCATTGTGCAAGCCTGCCGCCAGTGGAGACATTACATTCTAGGGAAGGAGACAGACATCCACACTGATCACAAGCCACTACAATTTATGTAGACCCAAGGCAAATTGCAGAATGACCGCCATCAGAAGTGGTCCACATACTTATAACAGCTCCACCTCAACATCAAGTATAAAATAGGAAGTACCAACCGAGTTTCCGATTTCCTCAGCCGATCTCCAGTCGTGGCACTCACCATGGTGCTAGACTCTTGCAGCCATGAGACCTCTGGATGGCCCCACCTCTATGAGACAGACCCTGACTTCTCCACCACCTACCAAATGTTGGGAGAAAACTCAGTGGTCGCTGATTTCCATCTTCAGGATAGGTTGTTGTGCCGTATGGGCCATCTCTGCATTCCATCAATCGAGCACGCGAAGCTGATCTAGGAATCTCACTACAATCGAGTGGCAGGACACTTTGGCATCAAAAAGATACTGGCAGTGTTGCAAAAACATTTCTACTGGCCAAAACTTCGACAGAATGTCGGCAAGTATATCAGGTCCTGCACCGCCTGTGCTATTTCCAAACCGACCACTAAGAAACAGGGACTGTACACCCCTCTTCCTACTCCTCACAAGCCGTGGGAATCCATATCCATGGACTACATGTCAGGCTTCCCATCCACCAAGAGGGGAAACGACTACATTTTTCTGGTTGTTGATCGCTTTTCCAAGATGGTGATTATGGCCACCTGCAAGAAGAACATCACTGCAGAGGTCATTGCCAAGCTCTTCTTTGAACGTGTCTGGGTACACTTTAGGATCCCAAAAACCATTGTCTCGGATTGGGATAGTCAGTTTCTCAGTACATTCTGGTCGAGCCTTTGGTCACTGTTTGATACCAAGCTCACCAAATCCACTGCCTTCCACCCCCAGACAGATGGCCAAACTGAGGTCGTCAATCGGATGATTGTACATACCCTGTGCATGTACAATTCCAAGAACCCCCACACATGGGATGAGAGTCTTCCCTATGTCCATCATAGCTACAATCGAGCCCTTCACAGCTCAACTGGCCACAACCCCTTTCAAGTGGGGTTGGGATTCCAACCATTGGGCCCCATGGATGTTGCACTACCACTGGAAAACACCTCGGCCGACTCGTCCCCTGCTCCACCAGAAGCTGATAAAGTCACTCAGTTCATTGAGAGGATCCATCACATCTACCAACAAGTTCAGGATATTTTACAGAAGTCCAATGCCAAGTACAAGCAGCACCATGATCAACACCGGGTGCCACATAAGTGGGAAAAAAATTTTGGTTGCACTTGCAGAAAGAACGCCTTACAGGGCCCCATCAGAAGCTTCTCCCACTCTAGTATGGGCCATACACCATCACCAAGGCTATGGGTGAAAATTCTATTGTGCTCAACGTTCCCCCTTTCCTTGGCCTGTACTCAATCTTCAACATGGCTCTCCTTCGACCATATTTCCCACCATTATTGGACACCTCAGAGATAGAAGAGCAGTTGACACCAATAGAACTTAACCCTGACTGCATGAAACAAGCATCTAGTGATCATATTGTGGACACACAGATCAAGGGCACCCGACAACAAAGGATCCATCTTTATCGAGTTGTCAAAGTAGGGCAGCTCCTCCACCAAGGCAAGCGGCTCACCCAGGGCCAAATTCAGCAGAAATTTCCTCATCTGATGGTGGACTCAACACAATGGAGACCATTGCTTCCTAAGGGGGGGGGATTGATCCATATGGATGTCGGTGGCCTCCCACCTATTCCAACTGGTTCATTTTGGCAGTTTTTTTCCTAGTTTTCAGGTCCTTGACTTGCAGGGCCGTTTTGAGGCCCTAAACAACGTTTTTAGAGATCGACACAGTCAAAAATGCCTTTTAATAGATTAGACCAAAATGTGTAGTCCTCGGATAGACCTTTCCAACAGGCTATCGTGTGCCTAAAATGGAGATCGTATGCAAAAGTTACGACCCCGGGAAGTTGACCGACTAACTTACCCAAACAGGGCCCACATGACTTTTGGCGCTTCATCTCCTAGGGTTAGGTTTTTGGATTTCTAGGGTTTTTGACGTTCTTTTTTATCGTAGAAAGGCCTTCAGAGACTCATTGTAATGATCTTCTTGCAAATGAGTGCAGTTGTCACATCTTCTCTCAGAGATAAGCTGCCACCATTCCAACAAGCTTGTTTTCCACTGCATTTTATAGTTTTAGCTTATTTCCTTATTGAATAGAAAATCAGTTTTACTGTGTCTCTGTTATTTTGTTTTAAGCATCTTTTAATAATCTGTATTCATTTCATTTTGCTCATAAAATCCGGATCACATATCCCCCAATCTTTGCCTCTAGGATCCTAATATCCAGCTCTGCAGTACTGTCACCTCCACTGCATTTTGGTACTATCACCTGGTAGCACTCTCCCCCACATGAGTTGCCCCATTCATAGTCCCCCTTGTCACTTTGACACTCATGTTGTTTTCACCCTTCAGGGATGGGAGTCCTAATAGTCTTACACATTTTCGAGATCCAGCCACATACTCCTTCTCCTCATTATGCTAGCCTACCCAATGGACTCCCAGGTTACTTCATCATGGTTCTATTTTAACTGCACCCCCGCAGTATCATTAACCATCCATTTTCATCCATCATTAGTTTTCCCATCTGCAGATTGTTCTCCATCCATTTCCCTAAATAAAGAAACCCACCTATGGGGCCCTTCACCCTCCACTTGTTTCCCAAACAACTTGCGCCATCACCGTCCAAGCCATATTACATTAGGGCACCCATTTTTGTATCTGCATAGTCATCTCGACTCATTCTTTATTCTTTCAGTAATTGTACAAAAAAAATTCCCGCATTTACATAGCTTTTTGTTGTCGCTTGTAACGACCTTCCTTTTTCAGCAAAGCAACCCTTGTTGCCCTTGGTTGGGGAATTTTTCACATCCCCTCATCAATGCCATTATCCATAAACCCCGAGTATATTACAGTCCATACACCTTTTTGATCTCTGTGTTTGTCCATTTTGTCGTGCCTCTGGCACAACTCAGCCTCGTCTAGTCGGCCCCCTAATGCTATATTCAGTTTCACAGTTGCTGCCACTTTGCATATCTCCCCAACCAAGGGCATTCTTGAGTCTCACCGCATCTTGACTCCATCCATGTACCCCATCAGTTTCTAATCTCATCCAATGGATTTCATGAAGCCTTTTTCTTCTTGGCATCGCATCTCCCTTTCTGTTGACATCAACACAATTTCCAGAAGGGCAACAGTATCTTGACTCTCATTACCTTTACAATGAGGAGTTTCGAATGGCACAGGGAGAACCATCATTGCTCTCTCCTGTCATTGACCCCCATAGCATTTGACTTCAATGCCATCTCATGTTACGGTGGGTCTTACTTTGCGACTATTGTAGTTGTTTTTATATTTGTCGATGACCTCTGAAAATTGTTGGGCCATCAATGCCCACGACTTATCGACCCTTCTTACAGGTGTCATCGCCTCTTTTCAGAATTTGTTCACCCTCATAATTGTCCTCTGCCATTATCAAACCGCCCCCAAGGGTGATGCAATCATCTACATCAACACACAACTTCAGTTACTGTATTACAAATTTTTGAGTTACATGACACGAGCATGGGGCATGCCCGCCTCGTTTGTACACAGTTTTATTGTTTTCACACCTTGGGAAAGGTTTGGGTCCTACAGGTTCCCCTCTCCTTCCAAATCGATCACTCTTGACAATCCCCACAACGCTCTTTCTTACACAGGTACTCTCAGTACAAGAAACATTGATGTATTTCGGCTATACATATGCTCCTAACCTCACACATCAGGGGGCATCTGTTATCATTGGAATTTCGTCCACAAATGGTTATAGGAATCCATCATCTTCAAAAAACCCATTAGTTCACTCATGGAACAAAAATGCATTTCCAAAAGGTCCATAACTATACAACAAACAATAAAATCAACATGCGCTAAAACTACACAAGGCGCACACGCACATGCGACAGTAAGATAACGTCGAAAAAGTGCACATGTGCCCGATGCACAACTGTGGATGCAAAAATATGCGTACACCTCAAAAAAACACATTTATGATATTGGTCGGCCTTCCACCCACTTTTGGTTCAGCTTCCAAGTCAATTTGACACCCAAATCTCGGCTGAATCCAACTGGGAGGCTGGTCAAATACCTAAAGGTGCCCTAAAGGGCCCCTTGTTCACACTAAATATGGTTGAATAATGCCCCAAAGCTATGCTATAAAAAGAAGCCATGGGTGCAGTACATTTTAAAGGAATTCATTTGTATTGTTATGTTGCTTGTTTTCTCTTGGAGGATCCTCTTTCCTCATCAAGAGCATGCAAGCACCATTTCATTTAGGCATTCATATCACCTCTTGAGTGAATGTGCTTTGGATTCTCTTCACTATTTCATCCTAGATTGTTACTTGTAAGAAGAGCTTAATCTTTGGGGGCCAGGATCCCTCCCTTAGAGGAAGAGGGGACCCATATGCCTCCCTTTCTCTTTGGTGTTTTCTTTCCACTAATACAATCCTTTCCATTGGTGGCATGAATGTTGTTTATTTCTTGTTCTATTGTCCTTATGCACTCTAGTTTAATTTCTTTTAATGTTCTTAGTTTAATTCTTTGCTTATCTTTTATGTTTTATACTTCTAACTCTTTCCTTCACTATTGTCTTGCCTAACTAACCCAACTAGTCTTGTAAGCATATCTATTTTGCTCATTTAGGTGACAAAAGAGATGCAACACATAGTAAGTGATGGAATTGTATACTTAAATGCACTTTGATGAATGTGTTTTGTAAGTACATGCATATATGTTTTTGTAATGGAAATAATTATACTAATGGCTGAAATTTTACTAACTCATGAATTTGAGAACATTTCAGGAACTGTTAAACATTGCAACAGGAAATTTGCAATCCAAGTAGTCACAGGAATAGGGACTACAACAAATTTTATATTCAGAAAATTGAAATAATAAACTTACTGTTATTAATTATGAACATGCATATGCATAGAATGATGATTCATTCTATTTGGTTAAGTTGTTTGGTAATTGTGATTGAATTGCTAGGTGGGAAATTCTAAGATCATTGCATAAGGTGTTGTATATGTTGAATTATGATGTATAGGAAATACTGACAAATTGTTGACAGTATGCAAGATGAATTTTTGAAGGAAAATGGTATGTAGTTTGGTGCCTGTGGAAAATCACAAGGATGGATGAATTCATAATATGGCAACAACCAAGATGAACTATGAAATATAATTTCATGTTTTGGGGGAAAAGTTGAATTCCCTTTTGAACTAATTGGAGTTTCTAAATAAATTCTTTTATGTTCCTCATGATAGTTGCATGTGGGTGATGCAGATGAGATGATGTGGATTAAAGTTGGAATGATGACTACAAAAAGTAGCTTGAGAAGATGTTGATTGGAAATATATGAGGGCAGTTGGAACTCCAGGAGCCACGGTGCTCTAAGACTTCCTGAGCCAGCCTGTTGTTGAAGCCCAAGGAAAGGGAGGTGTAGCAGCTAATGTATTGTGTGACAGTGAAGGTGTACATTCTTGGGGTGGTACATGTATGTGGGGAATGAGAGACCATTGGTTGGATTTCTGCTGAGGTTTGGTTGGTTGGAGTGTTGTTGAGGTTTGGTACCTTGGCCTAGACCATGTTGATATGGAAGGTCTTCTCAATCAAAAGATAAGTACAAATCTCTATCTATTGTATGTTGTGTATCTTGTATGCAGGTTATAATGTTATTAGAATTGCCTATATATACATATATATACATTGCATATATGTTTTCATTACCTGCATCCATGACTGTACATAATGTGTTTCAAGTTTCATTTCTTAAGAAATTTATACCTGATGCTAATCATGTAATCGATTGGAATGTGATTCAAGTGGAGCAACAAGGCGTCTTGCAAGTGCATCTAGTGCGCATATTGGATCGGAAAAGAAAGAAACTCTGGAATCGAGCCATAGGGCTTGTAAAGGTTCAGTGGACCTGGTATGATCCTGAGGATGCGACATGGGAGCATGAGGATGCTGTGTGGGTAGAATACCTACATCTTTTTGAAGATTTTGGAAATCTTGTTGATGCTGTGTAAATAGTTGCACTGAGGACACTACAAAAATAAGGGGAGGGGATTGTAATATCCCCCGGTAATGCCCAAGTTTTATTATGAATTGTAATCATGTTTATAGGTTGGTGAGCCAAGTATATATAAGCTAGTGGGATTATGTGTTTATTAGGTCAGAGAGCCTAAGTGTTAAAGGCCAGGAACCTGATTTTGTATATGTAATTATGCAGATCATTAATAAAATATAAACATCGTTGCGTGCAGACTGACCACGAAGAAAGAGTGATGGGGGACTAAGCTTCCACAAGGTTGGGTAAGGGAGGAGGCTAAGTGTGTGGGCCTAGGGGATAAGCTATGGAGCTTACCTCTAAAGGGGATAATAATTTATTATTATTTCCTGAAGGCTAAGGTCGACATGTTGAGTGTTGTCTGAAGTTGTTGTAAAAGGAATGTGTGCTAAGTGGAAATCATGCGGCTCCAGGAAGACAAGTGTTGACCTGGGTGCATGTAGTTAAAACTGATGAGTCATCCATGTTTGGGGTCATTCTTCCAACCTCCGTGGGAGTTCGTTGGTCATTCGACCATCCGAAGTTTAAACCCGGTTTGCCTCTACAATCGACCTCTGAGTTGTTTCCTGGTCACGAACCCAGTGAGAACCCATGGGAAAATCGACGGACTGAGCCACATCTTCCATGAAGCCAGAGCATCCCGTATATTTCTGTGTCATGTGTGTGTCATAACCGTTGGCTTTTGCGGCCACGCAGTTCCTCGACTGAGGGTGGCTTGTTGTCATTGGTTGTTTCTTACTAAGTCGTGTTATGTCTTAGTGTGGACGGTTGTCGTTTTTAGAAGTCCATACCCAATTTCTAGTTTCTACTGTCATCCCTATGTGAATGAGTGTTGAACTATTGTTGTTTTTGTCCTCACCTGGCTGGAGCTGAGTCAAGGATTTTGCTAAAGAAGTGGGTTGTCAAGATCGTGGTAGAAGAGGCAGGTTGTCAGGCCTTTGAGCAACTCTCTCTAGGTGAGAGAGTCTGTTGGGAAGTGGTTTTCTCCCAGAGAGAGTCCAGCATCAGCTACAGAGCTCTGATAATTCCTGATCTAGCCTGTTGTTGAGACCCAAAGAGGGAGGTGAAGAAACCAATGGACTGTTCTTGTGAAGGTTTATACTCTCAGGTGGAACAAGCATGTGGGGAATGAGAGTCCGTGAGTAGCGGGCATAAGAAGGCTCCTGGAGAGAATCCTTCTGGTTGCTTTGTGCAGTTTCCTGTAACCTCAACCTAGTCTAAGATTCCCTTGCCCTGGGTGGAGCTTGGTCCCAGCTCAGGGGTGACCCACTGCTGAGCATGATGAGCAACATGGTCTATGGATGGGAGGGTCGTGGAAGGTCTTCACGTAGTTGGTGGATTTACTCTAGCTAAAGATAAGTATCATTATATGCTTAATTTATATGTTATGCATGTTTGTGCTACTGATGCTTGAATGTTATCATGTGTTCCATTTCATGTATGAATTGTTGTTAATTCTATTTAAATCTGAATGGTAACAATAACTCTATGTTAAAATGTGTTAATTTGATTTAATTCATATTATATATATAAGTGTATATTCCACAGTAGTGGTGTTGCCCGACTTGTGGGTGGTCGGGGACGTTACAAAATGGTATCATAGAAACCAAGGCTAATTTAATGTGTGTAGGTGGCATTTCCCAGCCTGTTGGTGGTCGGGGATGTTACAATGAGGATCAACCCTAAGAGAGAAACCCCTAAGGGAGAAAGGAAAGGGAGGTAAAGAGGAGGTAAGAGAGGAAATGAGAAAATATTGAGAGGGTTGGGTTTGATAGGATTGTGTGGGGGGGAATAAGATATTTTAATTGAAATAACCAAAATACCCTCACACTCATGACGACTGAGACAACTGGATTCTTTTTAACCCTTGATCCTTTTTAAGTTTCTTTTTGAACAATTTCCCCCACTTTTATTTAGTTACTTAAGAGACCTAATGCTAAATCTAGCACTAAACTCGACGCTAAATATGATGCTATACTTAGTTCTAAACTCAGTGCTAAATCTATCATTATAAGTTTCAAGGTTAGTTCCAAGTCATTAAATAATGTCAATTTTAGTGTCATCCCATGAAATAGTGACGATTTTTCATCAAAAATATAATAAAAATCACTAGAAAGGAAAATGTAAGCTACACATGATGTTAATGACATAGATTTGTTGTAGTGAGAATTGGTAAAGTGAGTTAATTTTTCTTATTTGATTATTGATCCTCTTGCTATGGGTGCATAGGCTTGCCTAAAAAGTCTAGTAGGTGTAGACCCCATCACTAGTGGATATCCTATAGCTTGATATTTTTTAGTAGTTGTGTTGAGGAAAATATATGAAATGATCTTACTCAATCATTTTCAGATTCTTCTTAGCTAAATAAAAATAGACGGGAATGTCACCTTATGTTTATAGCCAACAAAAATAACATCCTAACTCACAAGTATTAATTACAAGTTCTTAGGCTAGTCTTTTATCAACAAAAACCTTGCTAGAAATTTACCTTTTATGTAATTTTATGAATATAAAAGTTGTTGAAATAAATGTAAAGACAGAAGTAAAGACACCAAGATGATAATCAAGATAGATGAGACATAAAGAAATCCTTTATTTCATTCCAATTCACCAAAGAGTCATTTTCTTTACAAAATCTCATACAGAAATCTTGGACCAAAGTCAAACTTAGACATCCTCGATGGAACATACAAAAGGACCTCTGATAGGAAACCAAAAATGAACTCTAAAAGATGGATCAAATTGCCACAGATTGCTTCCCACTTGACTCTGCACAATAGCCTTTGTCAGTCATGAAAATTAATTCACAAACAGAAAAGTCTACACAGACTATCAAAGATAGATCAACACCTCTGAAAAACAAGTGTCTGAATGATGTGATCCAGCCCTGAATATTGTTGTCTACAATAAGACCTTGCTATCATAAAAGAGAATTAGGCTTGTGATGAATATATGAATGAATGAAAACTGAACTATCTCAACATAAACTCAAAGAGAAAACCTTAGTATGCTTTTGCTTCTATCCTCCTCTTGTTCCTCCCTTTCCTTTTTCTTTTAAACAAATTAGAATTGGTTGAAGTAGTTGAACCAACTCATTAGTTAAGTTAATTAAAAGACTCAACTAACTTTTAGTTAGGCGGAAAAGTAATAATCATAATAAGGGTTATAATTAAATAATAACTAGTAGGTGGGACCCCTTGTGACTCCCATTTGTTCTTAACAATCATAACATACTAGTCAATTAAGAAAAAACATACCTCCTTGTGACTCCCATCATCATATTAACATTTAGCAATTTATCTCAATAATGTTTGCAATTATTTCCAAAATATATTACCAACATATCCAAACAGCATGCCATATGAAAATCTGAAGTCAATTGTCATCAACAATAATAAACAAAAACTTAAAATCCATATTTCCCGGTTTGTGAGGAAATCTTTCCCTTGCTGATGCTATCATATTTTAGTCCTTTTGAACCTGCCTTAGGATGTGTGGAATATTCAAGCCTCATCTTGTTGATCATATGAGGAAAATCATTCTTCCAATGCAAGTGGGAGGACACGGATTTACCAGAATTATCTGAAGATGCAGAAGGGGCAATAGCGACCTTCTCTTTGACAGAGGCGTAGTAGGCCTCGGTTTTTCAGCCTTTTATTTGAATATCTCATCCCTGTATGCGTGCTTGATAAGCAAATAATATTTTAAATAACCATACATGATAACTCTTAAAAATATGAATTAGATTTGGCTCAGTAATGTATCAGACTCATGCAATCCAATCCATATGAATTTTTTTATTGTTTATCAATGAGCAGGGGGTAAATAAAGGGTCCTAGGATATGTGAGGGTTTTGTATTGAGCGAAAAATGATATGATGAGGGGTAAAAAAAATACGATTACTGCTCAAAGACAACAACAATCAACTGCAAACAAATGGAAACATCACTGTAATTCACCAAGACACTGCTACTGCCAACTATTTCACACAAACGTTTTCTTAACTATAATCAATTTTAGAATAGGGAGTAAAAAAAATGAATGTGGGAAGGCGATGGGGTTCTAATTAGCGAAAAGAAAAATAATGGTGGGGAATGAGAGAGGGTACTGTTCACAAAATTAATCAAGTAATCCATATATTCATTCTTTTAGAAGGATATTCACCAACGAAATGATCATAACAATCACTGTGTATTAGTTAGTTCATCGCTCATAATAAAAAATCTAACACAGTGCCATCAACAAGACAATACATATTCCACAATCTGTAAGGAGTTCCATTCCTCTTTTTTTATGAAAACTCTCAAATGTGTAATAGTAATCATTTCCACTCTGTTAATCATAAAAAAAAACCACTGCCCATACTTTTTTTCAACCATCAAATGTGCCCAAAGTCATGTTTCAAAATTGCAATGAAGTTATACTGTCACTGTAATCGGGCTCATCATTTAAAATGTATGACATTCCTTAAACATACAAGATGGCAGTCAACCCAACAATCCAGATTAAAATTGCAAAAATCGGGATCATTATTTAAGAAGACAGACAATAGCCACCATTCCAACACATGCTATGCATAGAATAATTCAATCATGCAAGTGTAAATATGTCATTGTACAAGCCCAACTTCAATGTGACTCTAACATGTTGGGCCCATCCAACACGACGAGGTATCAACAATATGCATGTCTTCATAAAACAAATAATCGAATTGCAACAAACTCATTCTTAAAACTCTGTGACTATCTCTAAGTGTGGAACCCAAACTATTTGTATTATACATAGTGTGTAGCCACCGAAAAAACCACGATGCAACATCCCCGTTTTACAAAACCAAACACACAGTTACAGTAATAACTCAACCCATCATGTTGAGGCATCAATCTAATACATTATTGCTTCAATTTAATCAAATTGCAATCAACCATGTTGTGTAAAACTTGGGCTTATGCAATCAAATAATCATAATGCATACAGTGTATGGATTTTCTACAGTCATCTCGGTTTCAATAACTATTCGGCCCCAAAAGAAATAATAGTTACAATGACCATTTATTCATTGTGTAGAAACACCACACACACAAACGCAGTATGCGTGAGCAACATTAAGAAATTGTAATCAATGCCAAGCTAAAAATCCAAATAATCCTTAGTGAAAAAATACCATGACTATGTATCAATCAATCAACCAATCAACCAAACATGTTGTGGAAACCATGCATACCCATGCATTGACATGGAGGGAGGCTATGACCTTCTCAATTAAAGAAATATTGGATTATCGAACAAAAGGAAATCGACTATGTATCTGGACTTCCCAATTAACAATGTAGGGTTATTCATTTTAATCACACAGGAAGTGACTAGATATCAAAACAACATGATCATCATATGACCAACTGGGCGAGTTTGTACCCCATTTTTTGTCGAAAATACACAACCATTCAACAATAACCAAGTAGTAAACCCAACTAGCCATGTCGATGTTCTATATCAACCCTCAGACCTGTGGAGTTAAGGTTTTGCACTGTGACTAACATAGGAAAAGCTAGAGCCAACTCCCTTCAATGGTGAAAAACCTTTGAGACCAACGATGCATACACAGAGAGAACCACTACCTATTCATGGACAGATAACAAATCCCATGACAGGAGGGATACAACAAAGGAGGGAGGCTCCAAATCGACCGGTAATGGTACTTAACGCATGTAGGGTGTAACCCTCATGGATCTCTGGTCAAACAACCACAACACTGAGGTGAAGATGGGGCCAAGTAATAACAGGAAAAACCATTTTTTGACCTTTAGTGCTGAAATCAACCAATGTCCAAGTGAACAAAACAGAATGACGCAGAGTGCCTCCCACCATTAAACCCATAAAAGATAGAGACTGGATATAGTGATGCGAACACGTGAGGTCATCTATCCCACCAAAACCAACAAAAAACCCTCCAACTAAACCATCAAAGATCACAGAGAGCCCCTATGGCTGCTAACGCCCAGGATGACCAATATGAATTCAAGATTTTTTGTAGAAGGATCCATCAACGCTTCATTCCAAAATCACAATTTTTACACAGTTGCAATACTTCAGGAAAGCACAAACCAATACACTTGAGAAAAAATCATTCATAACTAGAGTAGACTCATGAATGGCCAAAAAAAGACATCCCTGTAATCGAACATCTTAAAACGCGATCTAGCCGAGTGGTTCCTCTTTGCTAAGAAATAAGGCATAACCACCGCAACAAGATTGAACAATAGCTCGACTATGATGGAGGTCAATGGAAGGAGTAGGGTGACGTGCAGTAAATGCACATCGCCTCCACCCACAATCAGTTAAATTCAATAGTACACGCCAACCATTAATCTACCAACAATTCATTTAAACCATGCATTGAAAATTGCATCTATAACTTGTCAAACGCGCCACCCACATCATTCCTTCCATTCCAACTTGACCATATCGCATATCAACTATATTATCCAATAAACCATCTATTGAATTATTACCAATAGTGAAATCCACAACAACCTGTACCATAGCATAATCAACATGCATATCGACTATATAACTCAAATAAAATCACATAGCCATTGACTTAATAGCTAGGATAACAACAATTCATTTAAAATCGATGCATGTAGTATAGTATATAGCATAGTTTAAATTCTTCCATTTGCATTTGTTACATTTATTTTCATCTCTTGTCTATGTTATTGCTAACATGTTTATTGTGCAAGTCTCCTCGCGATAGATCCAATAACATATTGCAGTGACAGTAAGGATGACATAGGTTGTAGTAACATAAAGAACCAATGCTTCGTAAGCCCAATCCATAGCCAATAAAAACAAGATCTCATTACCATGTAAGTAGTGTTGAATAATAACATGACATCAAATGAGCACCATACCTGATCTCAAATATACAAGGGGGTCCCACCTACTACTATTATTTAGTGTTATAATAATAGGATTTAGAAACACTTTGCGGGCAAAAACTTCGTTGTGATTTTAATTGTCAACAAACTGGCGAATCCACAGGGAATTTTTTTTTCAACAAATTTAGAACTCATAACTCATGGTTTTGCAGACCAAGAACAGTAGTTTTAGAAGATGTAACCAGAATAATTATGCAACAAGGGGAAGTGAGCGGATTTAATGGAAAAATGACCGAGAATTGGGAATAACTCATGAAAAATGTTAAGTATGAGGGGGGTTATCCCTGTATGCATAATCATTCAACCAGAATCGACTCTTAATTCAAGGAGGAAAATTAAACACTCTACTCTTATATTTTCATATGGATGAAGAAATGGAAGGAAGAAGTGGGAGATAACTAATCTCTTTATAAGACAATAGTGAAAGTAGATAACAAATTCAAGTGTGTCCTTAGGGAAAACATCATAACAATCGTGTAATCTTGATTGTTGTTGACTAACAATATCTCGTAGGAGTGTCACTGTGGCATAACTAATCCAACATCTTATTTCCGACTAAAATAAAAGATGATAAAATGTGAAATCTAGCAGAAAAAAATTGCAGAAATTAAAATATCAGAAATAAAGTGACAGAAAATTAAAAACAGTAGGAAAATCTTAAAACAAAAAAACATAAATCAACTACTGTAAGCAGAAAGAAAAATAACGAAAACTAAAAACAGAGCTAGATTACTAAAATACAGAAAATCCAAATAGCGTTAGAGCTTTTCAATTTGGTTCCACATAATGTTTTAAGTGAGAACCATTAGTGCTGTAGGAAAACAATCTCTCATGTAATTCTTTTAGAATGTAATAATATGTACCTAAGACAAAATTGATCTTGAAAGGACCCAACCATAATTTTTGAAATTTTGAATGTCTTCCCTTATCAGCGTGAGCTGAATCCCATAGCAAGACCTTTTCATTAACCTTAAAGTTGACAGTCTTGACAGTCTTGTTGAAATACTTCTTAACAGTTTGTTGTCTCATTTTAATATTATCCAAAGCAAACATCCTTTGGTCTTCCAAAGATAGTAGTGCATTTATCCTTTGTTAAACATCTGAAGAATTTAATTCTTTGATCTGTAGCATCAACCTTAAGGAAGAAAGTTCCAACTCAGTCAGCAATAGGGCTTCTTGACCTTAAACAAGCTAGAAAGGAGTACAACTAGTGCTTACCTTGGCGGTAGTTCGATCTACCCAGAGGGCATATGTCAGGAGAGTATTCCACTGACGAGGCTTATCTTCGATGAGCCTTTTGACGATTCTTACCATATTTTTGTTGGCAGATTCGGCTTGCACATTTCCTTGGGGGTAATAAGATGATGAGGTGAAATGTTTAACCCCCAACTTGGCTAGAAATTGAGTCATCTTAGCAGAAATGAAAGCGGGGCCATTATCTGTAATAATTTCTAATGGAAGACCAAATCTGGAAAAAATATTATTTTCAAGGAAATAAATTACCTGATTGTCTGTGGAATTCTTAAGTGGGACAACTTCAGCCCATTTTGTAAAATAGTCTGTGGCTGAAGAAGGGGGATTAATAGGACCAATAAAATCCAATCCCCACTTTGAAAAAGGAAAATCTGGTAGGACAGGTTGTAATGGCATGGCTGAAAGACGTTCTTTCTAAGAAAATTTTTGGCACTTGTCACAAGATCTCGAAAATAAATAGGAGTCATGAAAGATTGAAGGCCAATAGTATCCTTTTATAATAATCTTGAAAGCAGTAGTTTTAGAAAAAAAATGAACTCCTACATGAATGACAAAATTTGATGAGCCATGAGCTTCTTGCAACAATTTATGTGCATCTTCATTGTTTACACAGCGAAGAAACGCTCCAACATCAGATCTTTGAAATAAGAAGTCTTCTATAATGACATATATTTCAGATTCAAGATGGATTCTTCTCCTTTGATGAGTGTCTAAGTTGTCTGGACATATTTGGTTCTGTAAATAATAAACCAAATTCTTGTACCAAGGATGTTCGGACACAAGGAGGATCTGATCATCAATTTAAAAGAGAGTTGAAAGGGAACTATCTTCTTCATCAATTTCTTCACCATTCTTAGCATGCTGAGCCAAGTGAAGGGCTAGGTCACATCCCTTGATAGTGGTAGAAGTCACGATATTCAAATCATTCTCCTGGATCTTGGCAAGCCAATGTGGAAGTTTTCCTGAAAGACAAGTCCGTGAGAGCAAAAACTTGACAGTAGGTAAATGGACCTTTACCAATGTATGCTTACCTAATATGTAGTGGAAAAACTTTTCAACGGCCTTAACAAGAGAGAAATCATGTTTCTCAATAAAAGAATATTTAAATTCATCATCAGACAAACTTTGACTTATGTAAGCCACCGGTTTTTCATTTCCTTGGACATCATTTTGCATGAGGACAGTAGAAACTGCCTCCTCAGTAGCATTAGTATATATCATGAATTCCTTCTCAAAATATGGCTTCGCCAAACTGGTGTCGAACTGATTTCTTTCTTAATCCCTTCAAAAGCATTTTCGACATCATCTGTCCAAGAAAAAGAATGATCTTTCTTAAGCAGAGTACGAATTGGTTTGACCATGACAACAAAATTTGGGACAAACCTACGGACAAAGTTAATAACCCCCATAAAATCTTGAACTTCTTTCTTGGAAGTGGGAGCAGGAAGATTAAGGGTAGCAATAATCCTTTCAGGATCAATGCTTATGCCTGAATCGGAGACAATGTGTCCCAGGAGTTTGCCCTCAATAACACAAAAAATGGACTTGGAAGGATTTAGAAAAATGCCAAATTTCATACATCGCATGAGAAAATTTCTCAAATGACCAAAACAGTTTGATTGGATTTTAGAGTATATTGTTCATTCATTAAGGTAGATCTGAATGATCTTACCGATCAAATTGTCAAAAGCTAATTGCATAGATCTTTGAAAGGTGGCACCTGCATTAGATAAACCAAAAGGCATACGTTCATAAGAAAAGGTACCCCAACGAGTAATAAAGGTGGTTTTATATTTATCTGCCCTTTTTACCTTGATTTGATTGTAACCGGAAAACCCGTCAAGTAAGGATATCATTTGTGACCCTGCAACTTGTTGCAAAATCATTTCCATGTTAGGGAGAGGAAAGTGATCTTTTATGCTAGCTTGGTTTAATGCGTGAAAATCAACACATAATCTGATATAACCAGTTGTTTTCCGAACAGGAACCAGATTTGAAACCCATTCATAATACTTTACTGGAAAGATGATTCCAGCCTTAAGGAGTTTTTCCAACTCCTTTCGAATAGTTTCTTCTAGTGCAGGGTTAATAGGTCTTTATTTCTTCTTGACTGGTTATACACCTTCCTGAATGGGGATGGCATGTCTTATAAGACCGAGATCAAAACCACGAAGATCCTCGTAAGACCAAGCAAAAACATCTTGAAATTCACCAAGCAGATTGACAAACTTCACTCTCTCTTCATCCGAAAATTTTGCACCTATTTTAACATTCTTTGGAGTCTTGGGTGTCCCAATGTTCAAGGAGATGGTTTCACCCACCTTCCTTGTCTACTCCTCTTATTTTTGTTTCTCAATGTTGCCTACATCACTCGAAGAAAATGAACTCTCTAGAGGGGTCAAGCCTTTAGGAAACTTGTTATCTTCTATGGATATAATTTCCTTAGGCTTAAAAGGTTCATTTTGGATAAAAGCACAAATTCTCTCATCATTAGGGAAGACTTGCGAAGGTTCTATATTGTCGAGGATATGTGGGCAATACATAGATTGGAAGGTACAATCAGGTCTATGTGGCAGAAGTTGCCGAGAAGGAGAAGCTACAAAAACAGCTAGTCAATCGGCCATTGAGTTTAGTTCCCTCTTTACATGAGTGATATTGAAAGATAATATGTTCGATATAAGTGCCCAAACAGTTTGGGTGTACCATTTCCTCAACTTGTTACTAGGGGAATAAATCTTACGTACAAGGTTAACAACAAGCTCAGAATCCCCAAAAAATGAAAGGTGACCACAACCAAGATTATAGGCATTTTCAATGCTTAATAATAAAGATTCAAATTCAGTGACATTGTTTGTACAAGCAAACTCCAACCTATAAGAAAAGTTATGGATTTTTCCTACAGGATAAATCAAGACAATGCCAGCTCCATTACCCTCATTAGAGCATGAACCATCAAAGTGCATGTGCCACATACCATCATCTAAATCGATTTGTTCCAAAGTAATATTATCCTCCTCGGCAAATATGGAATACAATCCTAGGTTCTCTTCAATATAGTTTACATTAGGTTGTGAGACACTCTCTATGTAAGGGGATATCCTTCCCTCTCTAAGGACTATAATGTTTTTTTCGTTCTGAGGAACAGATAAATGTGTTTCGTCGAGTGAGAGGTATCTGCCTATTAAGGCTTGCCAATCTCTCCCTAAAATGATTGAGTAATTGCTTACTAGCATATTGATTACCTAAATGTTGAGGGTTGTCCTTATTTCAGGATGAGCACACAAAACCAAGGTCACATCCTTAATCTCTCTTATGGTTGTTTGTTGTAGACTATTATAAGATAGCATGCTTTTGGCATTTTCATTTGTACAAGACAAGCCTAGCTCTTCAATAATAATCTTCAACATCACACTTGCGCCTAAACCACCATCAATGAGGCAACAATGGGCAATATTATCCATAATCCTTACAGAAATATAAAAAGGGGGATTTTTATAGGGTATCTAAAGTTATGTACACCTACTTTATTTACAGAAGAATCCTCTTCATTTACCTCTTCAGAAAGATTGGCTATAACGAAATCTTTTCCTTCCATGAATTGTTTCAAATGCATCTATTGTTCAGGGACGACAACCATGTATAGAAGGGTTGAATCTTCTTTGATGTTGGCCAACTGATTCAAGATATTGTATTTGGAAGAAGGGAGAGGAGGAGTGATTCCTTGACTCTCAGGAACCTTAGGGACCTGGAGAGTAGCAGTGGTTGAGGATGAGCTTGGGCCAAAATAACTGCGGGGAGGGTCAAATTTTCCCTTGGGAGTATAGGTCGTGTTCCCAGTGTTGATGACCATGACATCCTCTGGCTCTGCAAAATCTAGGACAACAATAATAACTTCTGGTATTTTACCAAAGATCTTATCTTTGGCACTCTTATTTACCTCACATGTGGTTTCCTCATGGTGTTCTTCGCAAAAGTTAGACCAACTCCGAGGCAGGATAGCCTTAGGATGAAAATTGTATTTCTAAAGGGGGTTGCAGCTCCAGGGGTGACAGGGGAGACAATACCCTTCCATTCAAATGTTATCATATAGTTGTTCATATATTATACTAGCTATAAGAGAGCGAACATGTTTGTTTGTCTAATTGATTCTCCCTGGAGAAGACTAGTTCTTTCAAGTTGTTCTTCATACTCTGAACATGTATGTAGAGCAGAATTGAGATTATCAATGGCTTTTTCCTCAAGTCTATGATGGTAGGGAGAAGGCAATCCATTGTAGTAATGCATGAATGCATCTTGGTTCTGAGGGAGGATAAGTTCGGGGATTTGATTGTATAACTTGGTGAAACGCAAGTTGAAAGACTTGATGGTATCACCATCCTTATAGGTGACGTTATTGTATTCCCTTAACTTCTCGGCGGGGCTTTTGGATTTCCCATAAGTGGATCAGAACCAATATATTAACTCCTCCCAAGTAGAAAAAATCTTAGGAGGAAGGTCAAATAAATCGACTGCAGCCTTTCCTTCCAAGGAATTGACGATCAAGTGCATGCAAGTGTCATTGTCGTTGTCCCCTATGTTATGACAAGCATTAGAAAATTCCACCAGGTGTTTGTTTGTACTGACAGTGTTATTTCCTAAAAACTTAGGCATGTGCTCTTTAAACTTTGGAAGTGGACGAGTAGCAAGTGCTAGGTTAAGAGGAGAGAACACATGCCACGAGGTATTTGTGGCGTCTTCTTCAAACTGAAAAATCCCATAGTTTTTAATGACTTTGGTGGGATTTGTGGTAGATTGTATAGGGATATGGTGGCTATAAGCTACCAATCACTGATGACGATAAAGATTCAGAATATGGAGAACTTCCAGTGCCACCAAAGCCACCACTAGATGCCATCTTGTGGATGATAGACGAGGGAAAGAAAGACAAGTTGGATGAATCAGATAAAGTTCTCCTTAGAGAAATTTGTTGGGCAGATAACACAACATTTCTTCTTCCTATTTCAGCAATAGGATTGATTTCAAGTGACAAGCCTCTTCTTCTTCTAGAAGCATGTGAATCTAAGGACATGAAAGAAAGGCCAAAACTGAAGAATCAAGGTTATTGTTGATTTCTGGGCTGTCTACGTCTAGCTTCCAATTGTTCTTGAGCACTAATATCTCGTTCAATTGCGGCCCAAGAATGGTTAAGATCAACACGGGTGTTGGCGGTGTCTAAGATGGTATTAAACAGATTAGAAGTAATGTTGCTCTGATCTTGAAGGTCAGGCTCAATATTGGGCTGCCTTGCAATAGGAACAATCATTAAGAATAAAACAGTCAAAGAATCAATATATATAAAACAAAAGATGTATCGATGAAAATAGAGTAAAAATTAACCAGAGAGATATCGAAGATCTCCACAATATGGTCAACAAATAAATGTTGAGGAAAAGATATGAAAAGATATTAATTAAGCATTTTCAGATTCTGCTTAGCTAAAGAAAAATAGATGGGAATATCACCCTATGATTATAGCCAACAAAAATAACATCCTAACTCACAATTATTAATTACAAGTGCTTAGGCTAGTCTTTTATCAACAAAAAGCTTGTTGGAAATTAACCTTTTATGTAATTTATTGAATATAACAATTGCTGAAATAAATGTAAAGATAGAAGTAAAGACACCAAGATGATAATCAAGACAAATGAGACATAAATCAATCCTTTATTTCATTCCAATTCACCAAAGAGTCATTTTCTTTACAAAATCTCATACAGAATTCTTGGACCAAAGTCAAACTTAGACATCCCCAATGGAACATACAAAAGGACCGATGACAGAAAACCAAAAATGAACTCTAAAATATGGATCAACTTACCACATATTTCTGCCCACTCGACTCTGCACAATAGCCTTTGTCAGTCATGAAAACTAATTTACAAACAAACAAGTCTACACAGACTATAAAAGATAGATCAAAACCTTTGAAAAACAAGTGTCTAAATGATGAGATTTAGACTTGAATATTGTTGTCTACAATAAGACTCTGCTATCATAAAAGAGAATTAGGCTTGTGATGAATATATGAATGAATGAAAACTGAACTATCTCAACATAAACTCAAAGAGAAAATCTTAGTATGCTTCTTCTTCTATCCTCCTCTTGTTCCTCCCTTTCCTTTTTCTTTTAAACAAATTAGAATTGGTTGAAGTAGTTGAACCAACTCATTAGTTAAGTTAATTAAAAGACTCAACTAAATTTTAGTTAGGGGGGAAGTAATACCCATAATAAGGGTTATAATTAAATAATAACTAGTAGGTGTGGACTCTTATGACTTCCATTTGTTCTTAGCAATCATAACATACTAGTCAATTAAGAAAAAAACACACCTCCTTGTGACTTCCATCATCATATTAACATTTAGCAATTTATCTCAATAATGTTTGCAATTATTTCCAAAATATATTACCAACATATCCAAATAGCATGCCATACAACAATATAAAGTCAATTGTCATCAACAATAATAAACACAAACTTAAAATCCATATTTCCCGGTTTGTGAGGCAATCTTTCCCTTGATGATGCTATCTTCTTTTAGTCCTTCTGAACCTGACTTAGGCTGTGTGGAATCTTCAAGCCTCATCTTGTTGATCATATGAGGACAATCATCCTTCCAATGCAAGTGGGAGGACACGGATTTACCAGACTCATATGAAGATGCGGAAGGGGCAGTAGAGGCCTTCTCTTTGACAGAGGCGTAGTAGGCCTCAGTTTTCAGCCTTTTATTTGAATAGCTCATCCCTGTATGTGTGATTGATTAGCAAATAATATTTTAAATAACCATACATGATAACTCTTAAAAATATGCAATAGATTTGGCTCAATAATATATCAAACTCATGCAACCCAATCCATACGAATTGTTTTACTATTTATCAATGATCAGGGGGTGAATAAAGGGTCTTGGGATATGTGAGGGGTTTGTATTGAGAGAAACATGATATGATGAGGGGGGAAAAAAATACAATTATTGCTCAAAGACAACAACAATCAACTGCAAACCAAAGGAAACATCACTGTAATTCACCAAGACACTGCTACTGCCAACTTTTTCACACAGACGTTTTCTTAACTATAATCAATTTTAGAACAAGGAGTAAAAAACATGAATGTGGGAAGGCGATAGGGTTGTAATTAGTAAAAAGATAAATAATGGTGGGGAATGTGAGCATGTACTGTTCACAAAATTAATCAAGTAATCCATATATTCATTCTTTTAGAAGGAGATTCACCAACCAAATGATCATAACAATCACTATGTATTAGCTAGTTCACCGCTCATAATAAAAAATCTAACACAGTGCCATCAACAAGAAAGTACACATTCCACAATATGTAAGGAGTTCCATTCCTCTTTTTTATGTCAATTCTCAAATGTGTAATAGTAATCATTTTCACTCTATTAATCATAAAAAACAACCATTGTCCACACTCTTTTTCAACCATAAAATGCGCCCAAAGTCATGTTTCAAAATTGCAATGAAGTTATACTGTCACTGTAATCAGGATCATCATTTAAAATGTATGACATTCCTTAAACATACAATATGGAAGTTAACCCAACAATCCAGATTAAAATTGCAAAAAACCAGATCATTATTTAAGCAAACAGACAATAGCCACCATTCCAACACATGCTATGCATAGAATAATTCAATCATGCAAGTGTAAATCTGTCATTGTACAAGCCCAACTTCAATGTGACTCTAACATGTTGGGCCCATCCAACATGATGAGGTATCAACAATATGCCTTTCTTCATAAATCAAAAAATCAAATTGCAACAAAGTCGTGCTTAAAACTCTGTGATTATCTCTAAGTGTGGAACCCAAACTATCTGTATTATACATAGTGCGCAGCCACCCAAAACACCATGATGAAACATCTCCATTTTACAAAACCAAACACACAGTTATAGTAATAACTCAACCCAACATGCTGAGCCATCAATCTAATACAGTATTGCTTCAATTTAATCAAATTGCAATCAACCATGTTGTGTAAAACTCAGGCTTATGCAATCAAATAATCATAATACATACAGTGGATGGATTTTCTACAGTCATCATGGTTGCAATAACCGTTCAGCCCCAAAAGAACTAATAGTTACAATGACCATTTATTCGTTGTGTAGAAACACCACACACACAAACACAGTATGCGTGAACAACATTAAGCAATTCTAACCAATGCCAAGCTAAAAATCCAAATAATCCTTAGTGCAAAAATACCATGACTGTGTATCAATCAATCAACCAATCAACCAAACATGTTGTGGCAACCACGCGTACCCACACATCGACATGGAGGGACGTCGTGAGCTTCTCAAATAAAGCAATATTGGATTATCGAACACAAGAAAATCGACTGTGTATTTGGACTGCCCAATTAACAATGGAGGGTTATTCATTTTAATAACATAGGCAGTGACTAGATATCAAACCAACATGATCATCATATGACCAACTGGGTGAATTTGTACCCCATTTTTTGTCGACAATACACAACCATTCAACAATAACCAAGCAGTAAACCCGACAAGCCACGACGGTGTTCTATATCAACCCTAAGACCTATGGAGTTAAGGGTTTGCACTATGACTAACACAGGAAAAGATAGAGCCAATTCCCTTCAATGGTGAAAAACCTATGAGATGAACGGTGCATACACATAGAGAACCATGACCTATTCGTGGACAGATAAAAAATCACATGACAGGAGGGCTACAATAGAGGAGTGAGGCTCCAACTCGGCCAGTAATGGTACTTAATGCACGTAGGGTGTAACCCTTGTGGCTCTCCAGTCAAACAACCACATCATTGAGGTGAGTATAGGGTCGAGTAAGAATAGGAAAACCCATTTCACGGCCTTTAGTGGTGAAATCAACCAATGTCCAAGTGAACAAAACACAGTGACGCAGAGTGCCTCCCACCATTAAACCCACAAAATCCAGAGACTGGATATAGTGACGCAAACGCGTGAGGACAACCAGCCAACCAAAACCAACAAAAAAACCTCCAACTAAACCAACAAAGATCACAGAGAGCCCCTATGTCTGCTAACGCCCAGGATGACCAATATGAATTTAAGATTTTTTTTAGAAGGAACCATCAACACTTCATTCCAAAATCACAATTTTTACACAGTTGCAATACTTCAGGAAAGCACAAACCAATAAACTTGAGCCAAAATCATTGCATAACAAGAGAAGACTCATGAATGGCCAAAAAAAGGCATACATGTAATCGAACACCTTAAAATGCAAGCTGACCGAGTGATTCCTCTCTGCTAAGAAATCAGAGCATAACCACAAAAATAAGATTGAACAATAGCCCAAATAGGGTGGTGGACAACAGAAGGAGTAGGGTGACTTGCAATAAATGCACGTCACCTCCACCCACAATCAATTAAATTCAATAGTACACGCCATCCATTAATCTACCAACAATTCATTTAAACCATGCATTGAAAATTGCATCTATTACTTGTCAAACTTGCCACCCACATCATTCCTTCCATTCCAACTTGACCATATCACATATGAACTATATGATCCAATAAACCATGTATCGAATTATTACCAATAGCACGATCCACATCAACCTGTACCATAGCATAATCACCATGCATATCGACTATATAACTCAAATAAAATCGTATAGCCATTGACTTAATAGCTAGGATAACAACAATCCATTTAAAATCAATGCATGTAGTATAGTATATAGCATAGTTTAAATTCTTCCATTTGATTTAATACATTTCTTTTCATCTCTTGTTTATGTTATTGCTAACATGTTTATTGTGCAGGTCTCCTCACGATAGATCCAATAACAGATTGCAGTGACAGTAAGGATGACATAGGCCGTAGTAACATAAAGAACCAATGCTTCGTAAGCCCAATCCATAGCCAATAAAAACAAGATCTCATCACCATTTAAGTAGTGTTGAATAATAGCATGACATCAAATGAGCACTAGACCTAATCTCCAATCTACAAGGGGGTCCCACCTACTAGTATTATTTAGCGTTATAATAATAGGCTTTAGCAACACTTTGCGGGCAAAAACTTTGTTGCGATTTTAATCATCAACAAGTTGGTTTATTGATTTTCTCTTGGTTGTGATCCTACATAGCTCAAGGATCTTGGGGAAATTGTTTTATCAATGAGATGGTGTGGCTTCAAGATTTTCTTAAGAAGATTATTGTTGAGGGAAATTGTTGCTTTAGGAGTTTGAATTTGAAATTATTGTTAATCCAAGAAAATCGCCTGTTGTATCTAACAACCTATCTAAAA
Organism: Picea engelmannii; assembly: GCA_009831015.1. Classification (NCBI taxonomy): domain Eukaryota; kingdom Viridiplantae; phylum Streptophyta; class Pinopsida; order Pinales; family Pinaceae; genus Picea; species Picea engelmannii. The sequence goes on along the minus strand of ML781352.1, from coordinate 594,448 downwards.
TAAAAACCTGATAAGACCAACATGAATAGAGGATGATATACCATATTCTTATTTATTTAAAGTAAACATTGTACCCAACGAGTTAGAAGAGATTCAAGGGTAAAATCATGAAGCTGGGTAACACTTTCGTGACAATCGGGTCTCCAAAATTTCTAGCGGCAATTTTTCGGCCGAACAAATATTACTTTCGGCCGAAATATTATTCGGCCGAAAATTTACACGTCAAATTTAACGGTGC
>ML781352.1:570352-593712 GCA_009831015.1 Picea engelmannii | reverse complement strand
ATAAAAAAAATTTGAAAAATAGTCATTAGAAAGCTAACACAATTCTTCACAAGTTTTGTTTTTACTGTAAAGTGAAATTCTAAATAAAAAAAATACTTTTATATGTCGGAAGTTGAATAACTTGTGAAAATACAGTTTTTTTTATCATAAAACAAGCAAAAGTGTAACCCACCTTCATGATTTCACCCTCAACAATTTTTTCATGATGGAATATCTATAAAGAAAAAAACAATTCTAGTTATGAAAGTTGTTTACTATACACTAATATATTATTATCTATATAAGTTGGGACTATACAATATACTAGGAATGCATAAAGTGGAGGATTGAAAGAAAAAATATTATAAAAGAAGCACATAAAGTTCCAACAAGAGGGCATTTCCATCCCAATACAACTACCAAAAAGTACTACAAGACAAACATTGTAGTGGAAAAGATATACATAAGACGTAAATGCTAGAATACAGGATGGCCTATGTAGAGACATGAGATGCATATACAACTTGTATCGCCTTACATACTCTTTTAAATTTAAATAATTGACTTTATATGACCTTTTCCAACCATGGAAAAATGAAGTGGAGCTAGGTACATTATCACTACCATTGAATATGTAATGAAGTGAGCAGAAGATGAACCGATTTAAAAATGTACATAAGAAACAACAACAAATTTTATCTCTCAAAATATTATTACAATATTTTGATGAACCCAATGATGATAAGTGATTAAAGAACTAGCTTAATAAATCAAATAATAATTATTAATGAAAGAATACATAATAGAAATACATCTCCTATCATTTACAAGGAAATGGAGGAATTGAAGAATTCATTTAGATTTTTGTAAAGTTTTAACAAAAATGTATAATATTGATTGGAATTATTGAGTTACAACCATCTTAACCATCTTGTGGGCATACATACCAACATACAAAAGAAGCTTCATTCAAACTAATTTATATCATCTACAATGCAATGGAGGAATTGAAGAATTCATTAAAAAATTTATAAAAGATTTAACAAAAATGTGTAATATTGACAAAGACAATTGGGATTATTGAGTTACAGCCATTTTGTGGACATACATAATACAAGAGAAACTTTATTCCAACCAATTTATGAGTACCTCTCTACTTCATAACAAATACAAACATAATTGCAAAAGTACTAAAGTTTAACATGGATGTGATAAAGAAAAAACTTCATTCGAAATTCGAACTAATTTATAAATACCTCTCTACTTTATAAGAAATAAAAACATAATTACAAAAAATCTAAAGATTAACATGGATGTGATAAAGAAGAGGAGGATCAACTATGACAATGCACCATCAAAAAGTAATCTCATAAAGTGTAATATAATGTACATATAATGATGTGATAAAGAAGAAAGAATCTATAATTGATTTGTATCCACTACTCACTTTGCACCATCAAGAAGTAATATCGTAAAGTGTAGTATAACATACATATAATATAATGGTGTGATAAAAGTAATCTCATAAAGTGTAGTATAACATACATATAATGATGTGATAAAGAAGAAAGAATCTATAATTGATTTGTATCCACTATTCACATTGCACCATCAAGAAGTATTGAAGTAACATATAAAGTGGTATAGAAATAACATCATAAAGTGTGGTATAACATACATATAAGAAAACATTCAAAAATTGAGATCTCCTTTTCTGGGCTAACAAAGTTGGAAAGTCTTGGTTACGAAGATACGAAGTGTGCAGTGCTATCTATCAACTTTGAGGGATTTTACAATACATTCGAATGTTCAGCCAGTTGTTTAGGTTTGTGTTTAAAGAATTCTCAACCCCACTGACACGTAAATGCAATACTTTTCGAATAAATTAATTTTATAAGATTTAATATTTAAAATTATTTAAAATTGATCGATTTTCAATTTCTTTTGTGTTCTCAAATGCTCTAGTATACTTCTTTCATCATAAGAAGAGTACCCATGTTTATTACCGATTCAAACATGTTGTGTAGCATTATGAAGTCCCTAGAACAACTTACCAATCAAATTCTCCACTACATAGAGTTATAAAGAGGTTGTGTGTATCCGAGTGAAAGTCTCTTTAAGAAATGTGCATTTTCAAAAACCATGGTTATTAATTTTCTTATAATTTTTATATTTTAAATAAAATAATTAAATTAAAAAATTAATTACTATTTTAAAACAAAATATTATTTATATAATAAAGTAAAATAAATTTAATTTTATAAACAAGAATCTTATAATATAATTTTATTATTATTATTATTATTATTATTTTCTAAAAAATAATAGATTTTCAAATTTATAAATATAAGTTGAATATGTGTTAAAATATTGAAATGATTAATAATAATAAAAAAAATCATAGAAAGAATACAATGATTGTGTATATTATTATTACTATTTTTTTTAAATAATAGATTTTCAAATTTATATTTAGATTTATAAGTTGAATATGTGAGATTTTAAAATATTGAAATGATTTTTAATAAAAGATTTATAGAAAGAGTACAATGATTGTTGTGTATATTGTTATTATTTTTTCTTTAAAAATAATGGATTTTCAAATTTATAAGTTGAATATGTTTATTTATAAAAAAAAATTAATAATGTTTTGTAAATGATTCTTATTTAAATGTTAATAAATTCACATATTCATCTTAATTAATTATGTTTTGCTATCAAGGATATTTTTTTAAGATGAAATATTTTTTGAATAATTTGAATTTTTGTTTGAATATGTACTTGTGAACTCACACCTAAACAATAACATTTTAACTATACATTAGTATTCATTTTGCATGTTCTAACATTACTATATTTTGCATGTGTAAATGTTTATATGACATTTACACATTGAAATTAGGCCTTTCAATATTGTCATCAAATTTTAATTTGTTTTGAATGTAACATTATTTTGTAGACATTGTTATATCTGTTGGCGTTGGAAGTCACTCCTGGATTGCAGCAGGAGCAGAGCCCGACGCCCATCAGTTTATGTCACAATTTTTATTTTACTGGGGTGATCGGATGGAAGTAAACTTAAGAAAAAATCATTTAATGCAGAAACTAGGCCAGAAATGCACAGGGAAGTGAGGGCCAGAACTAACTTCAGTCAGGAATTTGCGTTAAAGTGAGATTAGAGGGAAGACTAGGGAGAAAAGGGAGGAGACTGCTCTGGGCATCAAACCTTCCAGCAACTCGGGAAAGAAAAAATGAAACACTGAAATGTGCCTAAACGACACAGCGATAACTGCACACTGACCAAACCTATCATACTATGCAGCCACAACCATTCGACTGGATCCTCCAATTCCAAATCATTCAGTGCAAGCTGAAAAAGACAACATGGGAGACTGCTTAAGACTGGTGCAGAGATTACAGTGACCAACCATACGTCATTCTACAATATACGACCCTCGACTGGATCCTCCAATTCTGAGTGTTTTAAACAGCTAACAAACAAAATAAAAGAAAGAGAAGCTGACTTCCATTAATTTGACAGTCTCAAATCAAAATACATAACCAGAGCTTCCTCAGAAACTTTACAGTCGGGAGCTAAGCTCAACCATTGATACTTACCAAAATGGCAAAAATGCCTACATATACTCCTCCACTTTCCCCAGCAGAGGTGTCTCAGGAATTTCAAGGTGTGGCGTCTCCTTATTCAAATTCAGACGGAAATCCTTCGTCAGATGTCACCTTAAATTTGCATGGCCTTTGTAGGGGAGGTAGCTGAAACATTAAAGTTCAACCTATCATGTGCAGGTTCTTTGGTCGGACGAGAACATCAGATTGGCATGGGCTTTTCAAATCAATCTGCACATCGGACGATCTTGGGCAGACCACCTGCCAGAACCTCCATGCCTCACATTTAATGAGTGAGCCGAGGTTTCAACTACCTCCATCCACCTTCATTCATTTTTAGTGAGGACCAATATCGAGGTCGAGCTGAACTGGTCCCTGGAGAACGCGATGATCCCTTTTGCAGCTAAACCCGGCGCTTCGGCCCTTTGCACAATTCTTTCTATCGCCCCCAAGTGACCACGGGCTGTGACCCTGTGCCTATCTCCAAAGGCGCTTTCGGCATTTCATGTTTCGTGGATGGGAGGAGGCCGCTCCTTGTGTTTCAAATCTACGAAAGGCGAGGTGGCAAGATAGCCTAATCGCGCACCACGTGTCTCTCAAGATTGGATGACCCAGATTATCTCGGCAGTATTGTGGGCCCGATCCTTGGACGCCTTCAGCACTTCGTGTCTCACGGCTGGGAGGAGGCTTCTCCTCGTTCTTCAAAGTCACGATGCGCGAAGAGGCGATAGAGCCTAATCGCGCACCACGTGTCTCTCCTCGATCGAACGACCTAGATCATTTCAGGGAGATCATGGGCCCGACCTGTGCTAAACATGGCGCAATTCTGTCAGCCGCAAATATCCTCCAACTGACGATCTGTTCCATTGGTCGATCCTCGCCATTGAATACTGGAGCCGCTCGCCTGCTTGCATTTTCCACCCGAAATGGATTTTTTGTGCGCTGCTTATTGTGCTCATGGCTGTGACCTTGGACTAGAACACATTTGATGGGTTTTCAAACCCCATTTCTTTGCATTTTACATCAAGGGTCTGAAATCGGGGAAAAACGCCCCACTTGCAAGAATTGGTGCTAACATTAGTCTCCATGGGGGATAGAGTCATCCCTGCGATGCTCTAAGAACTCATTTGCAGCTCAGTGCCTTGTTGTTGGGCTATGGAGTCAAGCTCGAAACCTCCTGCTGAGAAATATATGTCGAAAAGTAAAAACCAAACAAACTAAACATTGACGCTCCAAGGAGCTTATTTATGTACAGTCCTAAACTAATAAAATTCTTTACACGTGGCTAGGTGAAAGCAAACTTCCACCATAGCCATTCAAGCAACTTCCTGAATAGAAGCTCCTTCCTTTTGTTGATGATCACCAACAGATGGTGTAACCGAGACAACAGAATGGTTACGCTCTTCGGCTCCTCCTTATAGACTAAAGTTGAGATGAAATAGGGCAGCTCCAAATTGTGAAGGAAATACAACTCCATGTATTCCTTCACAGGCTCATAGGACTAGTGGAAAAATCCATAAAATTGGCGACAGACAGCCTCCTCTGCTACACAATTGTGGATGTGTGGCTGAATATCCCTGGTAAGCACCGGTGGGTGGACAACTAACGTAGGCAGACATTTCTCAGGCGTTGGCTGCTTGCTGACTGGCTCTGGACAAAAAGAAAAATGCTCCTCTGGCTCTCCTTCTCGGCTCTCCCAAGGGTTAGATTCATAATGGTCATAAACAGGACCCGTGGAAAAACTTTTCTCTTCCTTGTACTGCTCAGCGTCTCCTGAAGGACTGGGACTGCTGATTTCCTCATGATAATTGTCCTTAGTGAATAGAGGACAAGGCTCTGCAGTCTGTTCTTGGAAACCCAGCATACCGAGCTCAGAATCTGATTCGTAGCTGTCATACATCGGCTGGTTGCTCTGATCAACAAAAGGTGATGTGGGGTTCTGCTTCTCCTCTTCCAAATAATCATCAAAGTCGGGGGAGAACAAAGATTTTCCATCTTGCAAAAATGGAACTATCTCCCGATCTTCCATTTCGACCCCGAATGTAAACACATCATGGGAAATATCATGAAGAAAAAAGAGAACAATCCATTTCTACTATCGCTTCCTCCTTTAAATCTGGGACAACATGCTTATCAGGGGCAGAACCTAATGTCTCTATGGCTATGAAATTTTCAATATCCTCTTCAACAGAGCTGCTAAGAACATCTTCCTTAAGGACTGGAAAGTCCTCTTCGTTGTCTTCGGATTCCAACCTTGCTAGTTGGGCGGTCATAGATTTTATCAGTTCCCAAGTTTCGCCTAAAGCATCTTCTTCCTCCTCGGGATTTTCATCATTCTCATAACCTTCCTCTAATGCAGACGAATGGGGATGAGAAAGGACTGATTTCTGATCCAAGTCATCAGGATCATCCTCACAGCCTATGTAAGAAACATCTCCATCTAGTATACAGTTGTTGTATCCCTCACAACAATTATGAAAAATTAACTCAGAGGGATAAAGCTTCTGACAATAGGCGGTGAAAACTGCATGAAATTCTGCGAGTGAAGAAATGCCAGCAGGGGGTAAAGAGTGATACCATTTACGAGCATCCCCTACAAAAGAGAACACAAACATTTTCAATAATACATCCTCATGATGTATCTCCCACTGATGCATGAGTTCATGAAACTCCCAGAGATGCTAAGCAGGGCTGTCCTCTTCACGCTCTCTAAATCTGGGCAAATAATCGCTCCATTCATCTGGAGAAGGGACATCATTAGGAAAACCAAGAATAGCAGAAAAATTAAAAGGAGCAAACCTCCGAGCCATGATTTTCTCCATATCGAACTAGAGTCGCCAATTGATCCTCGAATCATGGAGTCGCCAGGTGAAAAATGGGCAGCTTCGAATGTGTCTGGTCTTTGTTCACCATCAAAGGCCAGATCTTAACGTTGTCGTTACCCAAGGGAACTTCTCAAGTTGAGAAAGCAGCTGCTGAAACCTTCTCGAGAAAGATCCTCGGGGTCAGCTTTCAGGTGCGCTAAAAATAGCTACAACTGAGACAGTGAAGTGGAAACATTGGAGTCACCACAGTGGAGTCGCCAGGTGCACAGTAGCAATCTTGTAGGGCTCTGATGTCTGATGCACCTTCAGAATCAGAGGCTCAATGTCGTTCTACCCAGGGAAAATATTCAACTTTGTCCTCGGCAACGGCTCCATAAATGTTGGTGTTGGAAGTCACTCCTGGATTGCAGCAGGAGCAGAGCCCAACGCCCATCAGTTTATGTCACGGTTTTTATTTTAATGGGGTGATCGAATGGAAGTAAACTCAAGAAAAAATCATTTAACTCAGAAGCTAGGCCAGAAATGCATAGGGAAGTGAGGGCCAGAACTAACTTCAGTCAGGAATTTGAGTTAAAGTGAGATTAGAGGGAAGACTAGGGAGAAAAGGGAGGAGACTTCTCTGGGCATCATGCCTTCCAGCAACTCGGGAAAGAAAAAATGAAACACTGAAATGGGCCTAAACGACACAGTGATAACTGCACACTGACCAAACCTATCATACTATGCAGCCATAACCATTCGACTGGATCCTCCAATTCTGAATCATTCAGTGCAAGATGAAAAAGACAACGTGGGATACTTCTTAAGACTGGTGCAGAGATTGCAGTGACCAACCATACGTCATCCTACAATATGTGACCCTCGACTGGATCCTCCAATTCCGAGTGTTTTAAATAGCTAACAAACAAAATAAAAGAAAGAGAAGATGACTTCCATTAATTTGACAGTCTCAAATCAAAATACATAACCAAAGCTTCCTCAGAAACTTTACAGTTGGGAGCTAAGCTCAACCATTGATACTTACCAAAATGGCAAAAATGCCTACATATACTCCTCCACTTTCCCCAACAGAGGCGTCTTAGGACTTTCAAGGTGTGGTGTCTCCTTAGTCAAATTCGGACGGAAATCCTTCGTCAGACGTCACCTTAACTTTGCATGGCCTTTGCAGGGGAGGTAGCTGAAACATTAAAGCTCAACCTGTTACCTATTGTGTGCAGGTTCTTTGGTCGGACGAGAACATCAGATCGGCATGGGATTTTCAGATCAATCTGCACACCAGACGATCTTGGGCAGACCACCTGCCAGAACCTCCATGCCTCACATTTAATGAGTGAGCTGAGGTTTCAACTACCTCCATCCACCTTCATTCATTTTTAGCGAGGACCAAGATCGAGGTCGAGTTGAACTGGTCCCTGGAGAACGCGGTGATCCCTTCTGCAGCTAAACCCGGCACTTCGTCCCTTTGCGCAATTATTTCTATCACCCCCAAGTGACCATGGGATGTGACCCTGTGCCTATCTCCAAAGGCACTTTCAGCATTTCGCATTTCATGGATGGGAGGAGGTCGCTCCTTGTGTTTCAAAGCTATAAAAGGCGAGGTGGCGACATAGCCTAATCGCGCACCACGTCTCTCTCCAGATCGGACGACCCATATTATCTCGACAGTATTGTGGGCCTGATCCTTGGACACCTTCGGCACTTCGCGTCTTGCGACTGGGAGGAGGTTTCTCCTCATTCTTCAAAGTCGCGATGCACGAAGAGGCGATAGAGCCTAATCACGCACCACGTGTCTCTCCTCGATCGAACGACCTGGATCATTTCAAGGAGATCGCGGGCCCGACCTGTGCTAAACATGGTGCAATTCCATCGACCGCAAATATCAGCCGACTGACGATCTGTTCCATTTGTCGATCCTCGCCATTGAATACTGGAGCTGCTCTCCTACTTGCACTTTCCACCTGAAATGGATTTTTTGTGCACTTCTTATTGCGCTCATGGCTATGACCTTGGACTAGAATGCATTTGATGGGTTTTCAAACCCCATTTCTTCGCATTTTACATCAAGGGTCTGAAATCAGGGAAAAACACCCCGCTCGCAAGAATTGGTGCTAACAATATCATCGTTTTGAGTTGAGAAGGTTGGCATATCCATATTATGACTATCGATCTACCATGATGTATGTTTTTCAAACATCTCTCCTTGAAATGTTGTTCAATTAAAATTACTAGGAGTCATTAAATTGGTTTGAAGTACCCATGCTCTGCATTGAATGCCATTGGGATTTCAATGCTACTTAAATTGTAATGAGGTATCAAATGTTAATAAATCTATGCTAAGGTGATCAAAACAACATCCCTAATGTCGATATATTGACGTTAGGAGTTACGTCTTGCAGTACAACCCATGTTCTACAACTCTACAATTCTACCCTATGAAAATCATTGCCATCAATGCACAAAAATGTTGCTAATGATCTTGATTTGAAGCCCACCAATGGTGATGATTCATGGATGTAGTAGCCTAACATTGTTGATAAATCATCAATATGGTGAAGCTATCACAACCATGAACTATAATCGTTTATTGTTTTGAACTCATGACATGACTATAAGAAACACTACTCTGAATCATTGGTATGGGAACACAAAAAAGTGAGATGAATATTGCATAAAAAAACACATAGGGAAAGGGATATATAACAACCTTGGGTACTTGTGAAAGAACACTTTGTCGCACTTGTCTTATATTTTTATTGAATGCAAGTGTAGTTCAATCACTTATATAACCATTTTTAGTTATTTTACTATGTGCATCGATGAATCTTAGTAGAAGAATTTTTCCATTCATCTCATCTCAATCAATTTTAGTAGAAGCAAACAAACAATTTTGTATTAAAGGATGAACCTATCAAAATATACCTATATTTTTTATCTGGTTGACTCAAACTTTTAGTTTCAATTGGGCACTTCTAGAGTGATTATACAAACATAATCTAGAATCCCTACCCCACCTTTATTTATAAATATGTTTTCGTGTATATCATCCTCTATCTACGTCACCAAGAGAATAGTCCAAGTACAAACTCTATTGTGAATTGAAGTGCTTATGTTCTCGAAACACCTATGAAACAACACTTGAGAAAAACATACTTGTTTATACTTAGATCATTCACATTAGAGTTTGTTCTTAGATCATTGTCTGGTTAACTCAGCCCGAGAATGATGCACATACAAACACCCTTGAATTAGAGGTGTGGTAGGCATTCTAGATTCTATTTGCATTTCATAATCACTCTAGAAGTGCTCCATTGAAACAATTTTTTTGGTGATTAAGGTGCTTGTGATTGGAAATGGTTGTTGTTGACCTCGTGGAATTTCATAGTACATCAATATTTGTGCTTCTATTATTGAAATATGAGTTAGTTAGCTAATTTCATAGTCTTAATATCTCTAGAAGACATGAATACTTATCTAGATCTTGTTCTAATGAAGTTAGATGATGTAGATGTGTTGATGAAAAATGAAATGCATCGGACTAGGAGTGACATCATGTTGAAATGTTTTTTTTTTTCCAAGATTAGCTCAATGGAGGAATTCCAATGAATAAGCTTCAAAATTTTATCAAAATGAAAAACAAAAACGTAGAAAACAAATGGAATTTAGTAGTAGTACAAAATTTGATCCAAGTCCCAAACTAGGGTTCGCACTAAGGGGTAACTGCATTTGATGAGGGAAAATGTAGTTGCAACTGGAATTCCCATTTCATAAAAATCCCTACATAGTTTTCAGTTCTCATTCCAATTGATTTTCCAAATAAAAAATATTACCAAAAGTATGCCAACTAACTGTGATACAATGGATGAGGTCTGTACTAACCATAATTAAATTTATAAAAATAAATATACAATTGTGATAGGATGCCCAAATGGACTACATATATTACACACTATATTTCTAAAACGATTTAAAAAATAGTGTATCTTGGTACACAAAATATAAATATTAAATAATATATAACTTTTAGAAATACCCTTGATTTGTTGTGTCCTTACAACCATAATTTTAGCTTTTCATCTAGAACAAAATTGATTATCCTAATATATTTTTTCATCAAGTTATTAATGGTAAAATTGAGTACTATATATAAAATATTTGATAAAAAAATTATACCCTATTTAGAAAAAAATGCACAATAAAAATTAGAAAAGCAATATCAAAATGTAGCATGAAAAAATAGGGATTCTTAACACCTATAATAATTAAATTTTAAAAATATTGGATAAAGATCCCCATAAATAAATTTAAATTATATAATGAAAACCCTGGGCTTCCAAGTACCTGAAACATCAATCAAAACTAACAAGACGTAAATTGATGAAGTAAATTCAAGGATTTATCTAGAAAATAACATGTATATTTGTTGATTAAGCAACTCTTTATTACATGTATCTTCAATCCATGTCAATAGAAACCAATATTTGAAATATCTAATGAAAATCCTCCATTAAAATATCATAAAATAATCCACTCTAGAATCATTTTAAGCCCGTAATGTTTTTCCACAATAGCATGTATATTTGTCATATGAGAAATTGCTTGCATCATGTACTTTCAATAATTGATGGAACACAAACAAACATAAATATAATTAGGTCGAAAATAAAATACATTTTCTAACATATATAGCCTGGAAAAAAAAAGTAAATCATTATGAACAAACAAATTAAATCATCATATTGGTGGAACACCATCATTTTTAATGGTTTAGAATATTTCCATGCCATCCATTTTGGTTTGTCCAGGGATCACATATAATATGATTTGATCAGTGTTCATTTATGTAGGGAATCCAACCTAGTTTGTTAAAATGGTTGTTTCATAGTGTTTATTCAAGCAGGGAATTGGATTGGGTTTTTTCAGAGGGTTCTCTTGTTAGGATCATTTAAGAAGGGCATCCAACATTGTTTGTTCTAAGGGTATCATTACTTTTTAGGGTATCATGACCTATCCCTTCAACTCATACCATTGTACTTGAGATAATGGCATCATTACTTCTCATCTTACTGAATATTTTCATATCTGTGGTGAACTATTACCTCATTTGTCACCTTTCTTTCCTAGTTTGGCCCATATGTATTCACCACCATTTCTTGGCTACTTTTCCTTTTCTTTTTGTTTTGAATTACTATTGAACCCTAAGAAATGTTGATCCTTTTATGGTATTATGGAAGGTTCAGACGTAAGGAATGAAATAGAAGGGGTTGATGCTCAAATAGCTCTTGAATCTACTCATACATTCTAAGTATCATCCACTACGGTAATAGGATTTCAAATCAAGTCATAGAGGACAATATATCACAGGTCATAGGTCTCCTCTAAGATAAGGGACCTGTCAGTCCCTAAAGTTGTCCTTTACTGCTAAGGGCAAGCTAGGGCACCTCAATTATTGTAATGGTTTATGTTTGTGGGTCTATTTTAGGTTTTGGATTTGGTTTAAAGGTCAAGTAGTAAATGAAATAGGAAATTTCAATTTCTGATTACAAAAACAAGTTCCAATCACACTTACTTAGTCAATGGTATTCAATCTATTGAGCTAGATAAAGAAGTTAAACATGAGAGGAAAGAAAACTGCAAGTTCACAATTTGTTAACTCACAAAGAAGATTCTTGATCCTAAATATCATTCAGAAACAAGAATGAAGTACTTAAACACGGATCCTGTAATGAGAAACAATCAAAAAAATATTTATTGGCTTCAAACATAAACAAGATATATCAAATTCTTTGCAAATATATATATGCATTTAAGTAATAAAAGAAAGAATGAAAGACAAGAAGAGATAGTCTAACCATCAAATATCCTTTTCCATTAAGTGTAAAATATAACAGGTCCCAAAAATCACAATAAGAGAAAAAGTATAATTTTCTCCACTACTAGAACCCCTAACTCTGTCAGCAAATCTTCTTTTTATGCACAAAGTTGGTTACAATATATCCTATAAACTAGATAAGATTATGATTTAATCTTGATTCTTTGATAACATATAAGAATCAAATTCTATTATATTGACTACTTTACAATTCAAAGAACTTAATATTTAAGGAAAATACTTGATTCTGAAGCTGGATCATATCCTTCAAGATATTTTGGACCTGAAAAATAGGGATTATTGTAACTGCTTCAAGTAACGTGTTAAGCTGAGTCTTTGAATATGCATGAGGTTGTGACCAAAATGTGGCTGCAAAAAAGGGTTTTTTTCTCCTCGAACTTCTCCAATATCTCACCAAAAGGGATATCAAAACTATGATCCTTTGTGACATAAATAAAAAAATGTATGTGCTATCATAACCTAGAAAATTTCATTGTGGAGCAGAGGACTGACCTTTTGACTATTCTTGTTTCAACTTAATCTTGAGCACTACATTTCTCCAATACAACTTAATCTTCACCTTTCTAACTTTCTTGGACATCTAATGTTGATTTTTTTTCTTTGTTTACAACTTCTGTACCTTCTCCTGTAGCTTGGAATTTCAGAGTTCAAGTGTCAGTCTTTCTTGTTTCAATTTTTTTACAGTTGTTTGCAATTTCTTGATTTTTTTCTTTGATTCATCCCCTGTCTCTATCCTACATGATTCCTCAAGGCCTTCCACAGGTGTAGGTTGATTTAGATCAATTGACATCTTGTGCTTTCTTATTCTCATTTCGTACCTATGCCCCTTTGAATATGACCCCACAGTGATTTCCTTCTCTATAGAATTTTCTAAAGTTTGGATTTCTTATAGGTATGGTCCTGGAAACTCTTTTATCTCTAGGGTATAGGTAGGATCATGTTCTATTTCTACTTCATAATTTTACAACTCTATATCTGGCACTAGTAGTTGTTTCCTCACCCTTTTTATCTTCTTTGGGACCTTCTCCACTACATCTTCATCTAGGATAATCAAATTGTCTTTCTTGAGGGAGGGTTTGAAAAAATATTTGGAATTAAGACTTAATTTATTGGTTTCTCTAGTCTTAGGCCTGTTGTGATAATCTACAACTTGTTTCCCTTTGTCCATCTTACTCTATTTTTTCTCAGTAGTTTTCTCTATAGGTTTATCACAAGCCTCTGTTTCGGGTTCTAGCTTGACTTCATGTTCTTGTTCTACTCTCTTTTTTTCCATTCTCCTTGTATACACTCTATCAAAACCCTTAGACTCATGTCTTGAAATAGGGTATCTAGATTCTTGTTTAATTTTATCTTCTTGTTTTAGCTGAAGCTTGCTCTTACAAGATCTAGTTGATTAGGATACAAGGGTGACTTCCTTCAGTTTTGGAGAATCCTTTGAAGTGTTGCCTTTTTATTTTGATACTTTAGGTTTGTATTGTTTTTTGTCTTGATCATCCAATCCTACAGAGCTCAATAACTTCCTACAGGTCATTTTAACCTCCCTTAATGCATACAGAACCAACATTTTCATCAAACCTTGATGAAATAAACTCTTATGGGCAGTTTGAGGATGATTTTGCAATCTCATAGAAATTTTAGTCAAACTTTTTAACAGATCAAAAGGAATACTCATCTCTATGTATCCATTTAGATGCATAAAAATACTCATATGATAAAAACAGGCATAAGAAAATTGTCCCTCACCTGTTATATATTTATGGACTAATGTCAAAACATCCCTCCATTCTTCCTTTAACCATTTACTTGGGATCCCTTGACTCCATTCTTCCACCATCTCTCACCATGCACAGGTAAGTGACATGCCAACCCAATAAAGTGCTCTGTAACATAGAATAATACTCGTCTTAGCTGAGGTTTAAAACCATCAAAATTCTGGTCACACAACATTGAAACCTCCTTCTGATAACCCTAGAAATTACAGCAGAAGTAGTACCAACCTGCATTGATGATTTTTTTGCATGATTTCAAGATATGCTTCCATCAATTTTCCTCCAACCGGTTCCAAATGATTATCCATACCACTTTTCTTAGGTGCCATTACTCTGACTTTGATCTTTGTCAACTTGCAGACGCCAGGGTTTTAGTTTGATAGTTTTTTGGAACTTTCCTACACAGGTAAGTGACACAGAGAGGTTTCCTCAGCTACAAGAATGTTGTTAGGCTCCCTTTAGTTATATTAATTCCCTCTCAAAATTAAATCACCACTTTAAATGCTTCGAATTGTGGCCCGAAACCCAGCTTCAGTGGATGCATACATAGGTACTTTCTTGTGTTCTTTAAATGATATCCCTTGTGTTGAATCATCATTTGGCGATAATCACATTGCTACGTGATTACCTACATGATCTTCTAGATGCTATTGTGGTAGTTAACATGATTTTCAAGACTAAGACACATTAAAAAATGATGGGTTTAGGTGCTACAAGAATGGAAACATTCTTGTATCGACTTTGTCTTTCTTTCAACTTAGGAAAATTTAAAATTTGACTAAAATGTCTAATGGAACAGACTCAATCCTTGTGAATATTCAAATCTATCTTACTGAAATAACATGAAAATGAACTCAAGCAAAGGAAAAAATGTTGATTAAGGTTGGTTGTCATTGATGTCAACCCTTGAAGAAAGCCCCATTGCACAAAGGATGGGTAATGGACCCAATGTTGTTTGGTGTAAATATGACTTGATATTTTCTTGTCATGGTTGATAATAAGTAGAAATGGATGAACTCCAAAGTGGTCCCCTTATGGTGAAATCCCTCATGGGAAGACACCTTGCGGATTGAGTTATCCTAGAAGTATGGTTAGATAACCCATGCTTATTTGTGGAATAATGATATGAACGCCAGTGAATTTTTTAGTGAAAATATCCTATATGGATAGTGCTTTTCATTCCATTTCTAGTGGTATGTGGAACGTCACATAACTCCTCACGGTTACAGAGTTATGGCCATGAGAAGTTGGAGAACCCGGGTTTGGGTAATGGACCCAAGTTTGTTTGACGAATAATGGTATGATTTTTTATATATTTTAAGGTAATACTATTCTATATGGACAGTACATGTCATTCCATTTCTGGTGGTATGTGGAACGTCACATAACTCCTCACGGTTTGAGAGTTATGGCCTTACGAAGTTGGAGGACCCTCATATGTCATCTAGAAGCCCCAAAAGGTCAAAGTAGTCAAAGTGGTTTAAGAGTTTTTAAAGGTAAATAATAAAGTGAGGTGATGAGTGCACTATAATTCAAAGTGAATACAAAATCAATTATTTAATAATAAATTTAATGGAGAAATTAGAAGTGGGTTAACCCCAAAATAAGGAAAGTGGGCAAAGTGACTTAGAAGATGTTTTTAAGCAAGCTACTTGGAGAGTATAAATAAGAGGCAAGGCTCTCTCATTTAAATCACACTTGAGAATATTGAATACCTATAGGTGTCAGAGGTAACCAAAGGATATATAAGCCTAATTTCTGAGGGAAGGTGAAGAAAAGAAGGCCAAAATTCAAGGAAGGATAAATTCTTTTGATGATGCTTTCTAAGGTATGTTATTTACAGGTCATATCACCATTTTCAAAATAACTTTTTTTCTAGAATGATTCAGACCATGAAATTTCTATTCCTTTGAGGAAACATATCCAAGTATATGTGGTAAAAAATTCATCTTGTGGGTCGTATTTTTGGAGTTACACTAATCCAAAACTAGTCATGTGAGACTAAAGAAAAGTTTGATGTAAATGCTAGTCTCTTGTTGTTTAAAGTTAAGGAAGGTTTGCAGGTATGTGATCATATACACCAGGTCTATTACAGAGTTATAAATCATATTTTGATGATGAAATTGATGAGGGCTTTTGGTTGAGGTACAAGTTGGGTACATGGTTGAGACAAGTAGTTGATGAGTTGGCACATACATGAGGTGTACAGTTGATGACGTTGGTACATATTGAAGAGTCATAGTTTATGAGCAGTTGACACATGATTGGTACATACTTGGAACATGGTTGGTTGCACTTGTTTATGGTACAATTTAATTACAGATTGTTTGGTACAGGTTGGTGCATGGTTGATTCACTTGTTTATGGTATAGGTTGGTGCATGGTTCATGCACTTGTTTATGGTACAGGTTGAATACAAGTTGAGGTACAGGTTGATGCATGGTTGATGCATGGTTTAGTTTTATTGGTACAAGTTTACAGCGGTATATATCACAGTGATAGTGTGACAGTGGTTCCATCATTCTACTTCTACTTCATATCGGTTGGACGAGGCAAGGACAAGTGGTTGTAGCCACCTTCTAGTTGTATCCAGAGAACTTAGGGGGTTGTAGCCTCCTTCTAGTTGTATCTAGATAATTGGGGAGTTGGAGCTTCCCTCAGGTTGAATCCTGAGAAACTAGGGGGTTGGAGCCTCCTTCCAGTTGCAGCTGGAAAAAAAAGGAAGTTGGTGCTTCAAATGAATTTAATTCTTCAAGACATATAAGAAAAATCATTCTGTGGTTTTCTCCCGATTTGGGTTTCCACGTAAAACACTTGTGTATTGTGTATGTGTGTGATTTTTCATTTCTTATTGCTCATTATTGGATAATAATTCTGCATGGATATAACACTTGGATTATTTGGAGAAAAAATATTATAATTACACTATTACTGATTCACCCCCCCCTCTCAGTAATCCAACAAAAAACACACAAAATCATAGCATGGATTTGAGAAGGCAGGAATGAGTTTTTATTGATATCATGGCTAAAAATCAAGGGTAATAGGTTATAGTAAGTTTGAGGACTAACACTGGCTCCTTCTGGGGGTAATATTTTATCATAAAACATTAAGAACTATGCAGACCAATTCCTTCCTTTCTCACTTTATCATTTTTCAATATCCACCCTTTTTTTATGTTTTTTCAACTGCTCTGATCCCTTCTTTATTTCAAATCAACCTTGCATAATGAAATATCAAAAGAAAGAACTAATTGCAGACTAGTGTCTCCATTGGGCTTGGAGTCTTTATTTGATCTATTTAAACACACCAAATTAAAAATGAAAACTATGTACTAATTGAAACATTTTGACTTGTTAAAAGAAGAAGTGTTTCAAAAACCACCCATTTACTGGGCCACCAATGATTTCAGTATCATCCAAATTATTGAAGAGGAAATTATTGTTATTCAACACCTTGACTATTTTGAAAGGACCAAACCATAGATTTTCAAACTTACCATGCTTGGATTTGTCCTCTCTTCTAAAATCCCACCTCAACACAAGATCTTCTGCATTAAAACTATCATTTTTGGTCTTTTTATCAAATGTTGTCGTGACCTTGCTCTAACATGCTTCAGATTCTTCATTCAACTTTTTCTCTCTTCTTATGAACTTCAATGATCTATAAAATTCTCCTTTGAATGTCATTTGGTTCTTCCAACTCTTCTTGTAGGAATTGTAATACTGGCAAACCAAGTTGAGTTAGAAGGATGGAATTTGTCCCATAGACCAACTAAAAAGGAGTGGTTCCAATTGATTTATTAGTGTTGATCCTATCATCCCATAAGAAAAACTTCAGTTTGGAGTCCCATGACCTTTTATTCTCTGTTAACAATTTCTTCATGATTATGAAAAGACTTTTGTTGGAAGACTCTACTAATACATTACCTTGAGGGTAATATAGGGTGGAGTGTGACAACTTGAGTTTGTGTTTTCCACAAAATTCAACCATAGAAGCAGACTTGAATTCCTTAAAGTTATATATAACTAATTTCCTAGGACATCCAAACCTCGAGAAAATATTTCTTTCTAGAAAGCTCATGTTGACTTTGTCTGTTGCATTTCTTGTATGGACAACCTCAATCCATTTTGTAAAATAATTTGTAGTTGTGAGATTCCATCTATGTTGCCCAGAGGAAGGTGGCTGGATTTCTCCAATGAAATCCATGCCCCATTGTTGAAAAGGTCCATTTGCAATTATAGGTTTCAGGGGCAGGGATAGAATTTGATGCTTTACTGCAAACTTTTGACACTATTCACATGCTCTAGCTTGTGAAAACACATCATAAAATAATACGGCTGGTAGTAACCTGTCCTTAGTATCTTGAAGGTTGTGTCTTTCCAGTTATGGTGTCATCCATAAAAACCTTTATGAAAATCATTCAAAATCTTCTTGTTTTCTTCCTCTTTAACACATTTTAGTAGAACTCCATTAGGATCTCTCCAAAACAATTCTTGATTAACTATGAAATATTTCACAGTTTTGAGTTTCAAAGATATAACCATAGACTTGTCAAAATCAGGAGGAGTTTGAAGATTTTTCAAAAATTAAACAATGTCTTTATACCAAGATGAAGAAAGGTAGTTTTCCATTACATGTAAGCCAACTCCTTCAACCTATAATCTTGATTTATTTGATTGGATAAAAATGGGATGCACTCCAAAAACTTTATAATTTGAGTCAGCAAGCAACTTTGCAAGACCTTGTCCCTTGATCAGTTTGGTAGGTTTGTGACCAAATTGTATTCCAAAATATTGGTTGTCCATTTCCCCCTCTTTCCTTCACTCTTTGGTTGAACAATAATTTATTTCACAACATTGTTTGGAACATAAGTGATTATTTCAGAGTGAAAAACATAAACCCTTAAGGATTTCAATCCCTTAACCAAGGCATAAGCCTTCTTTTCCATAAGTTCATACTTTAGCTCTGCATATCTAAGAGTCTTACTGAAGAAAGAAATAGTTTTCTCATACCCTTCATCATTTCTCTGCAACATAACAAGAACAATGGTATCTTCAGATGCAAATGAGAAAATCAGAAACTATTTAGAATACTTAGAACTAATAAGGACATGAGATTCAATTAGGGCTTGTTTTATCCTGTCAAAGGAAGAGTTTTCTTCTGGTGTCCATTTAATCTCTGCATATTTTTTCATCATTTTGGTAATGAGCTTGATGATGTCAACAAAATTAGGTATGAACCTCCTTAAAAAAAATATTCTCCCTGTGAAGGAATGTATGTCCTTTTGGTATGAACCCCTAACTCTGTCAACAAATTTTCTTTTTATGCACAGACTTGGTTACAATATATCCTATAAACTAGATAAGATTATGATTTAATATTGATTCTTTGCTAACATATAGGAATCAAAATCTATTATATTGATTGCTTTACAATTCAAAGAAATTAGCCTTTAAGGAAAATACTTGATTCTGAAGCTGGATCATATCCTTGAAGATATTTTGGACCTGAAAAATAGGGATTGTTGTAACTGCTTCAAGTAATGTGTTAAGTTGATTCTTTGAATCTGCATGAGGTTCAGGGATGATTTTAAGGATGGAAATTTATTTTAAAATGTAGAAACCTGGGTGAATCTTACTAATCCTTCATATGCCAATTATAAATGTTTGGTGATATTTTTGTAAAAATGTTCAAATTTCTAAGGATTTTATATAGTTTTTATAAAATTTTGGCGATTTTTAGGGTAAAATAATTTTATCCTATAGAATTCGGGCGAATCATTTTTAAAATAACGAATCTCTTTTTTGTGAAAACCATTGAAAATTAGCCCATGAGCGAAATTTAGCCCCTAAAATCATCCAATATCTCACCAAAGGGGTTATCTGACCAAAATGCAGCTGCAAAAAAGGGTTTTTTCTCCTCGAACTTCTCCAATATCTCACCAAAGGGGTTATCAAAACTATGATCCTTGGTGACATAAATAAAAAAATGTATGTGCTATCATAACCTAGAAAATTTCATTGTTGAGTAGAGGACTAACCTTTGGACTATTCCTATTTCATCTTAGTCTTGAGAACTACATTGCTCCAATACAACTTAATGTTCATCTTTCTAACTTTCTTGGACATATCATGTTGATTTTTTTTTCTTTGTTTTCAGCTTTTGTACCTATTGGCCCTCAAACAAGTTTTGGAGAACCTTGGTCGTGTTTGACCATTTTTGGGACTTCGACAAGAAGGTCGAAGACGGAGCACCCAAGAGAAGTGGAGATTGCAAGATCTCGCCCCCTTTTTACGGGATTATTGGTTTTAGGGATTACGTAATGGGTATGGGATGTCGGCCCATGGGTTTACCCATGCTTAGGCCCCATCTATAAATGTATAAACAAGTAGCTAAGAATTGTAAGAAGCATAAGATAAGATAAGAGAAGTCCTAAGTTGGATTTGTGCAAGATATGTAAAGGTTTCTAAGTGTGATTAGTTTTAAAGGATCCATGCATACTATGTTTTGATAACTTGCAGAGTTAAGTGCAAGTGATTGTAAGAAGGCTCTGTGTTGTAACAAACTCGAGGAAGGAGGATCTGGTGAAGTGCGTGTAGATACCATGTCCTATGCAGAGTGGGTGTTGAGGCTCTGTGCATGTAAGAAGATTGAAAGAAGATAATAAAGAAGGTGAAGAGTTGGTGGACGTAGCCTCACAATGGGGGTGAACCACGTATATCCTATGTTGTGACTGCTTTTTGTTATTGGTGTGATTTATGCTTAGTGTCGAATATTTATGTATGTTAGATACATCTGATATAGTAGCTTAGTACTTAATAACATGAATGAATTCTAGATCTATTTGATGTTATGTGCTATATGGTTAGATATGCTTAGATCTTGTTGAATATTGCGTTGTTCTGTAATTAGGGTTTTTACCTGTGATCTGAATAAGGGTCAAAGACTAATGAACATTAATTGCTAAGTTCTATGTTAAGTATTGTGATCACAGATCTGTGTCCCAACTAGGTTGTAGACACTTGAGTCCTACAACTACCCATGCCTCTACCTCGGGTGAGACTTCATCTGCTTCGAAGGTGTTTCCGACAGGGCCAGTATTTAGGGTTTTGTTGGTGCGTTGAACCCCGGGTCTGACCCCGTGCCAACAAATGGTTTTGTTTTCTGGACCTGAAACTGTGATTGTTGGGAATTGAGAAAAAGAGAAAGCTATGTGCATAGATTTGGTGTTGTAGTGTGCAATACTCTACTTGACTTGTGAAGCTCTGTGCCAAGAAGAGAAGTCTAATCTGAAGAAAAGAGATAAGATCTTAAAGCTTGGTTCTCTGATAAAGGTAAGATAAGTGGAAATTTTTGTTTCGAAAGAATGGATATAGGTATATTTGATAGATTTCATCCTAGTCTGAAAACTAGGGCACAACTAGAAGAAATAAGATGTGATATGAATAGATCTAATAGAAATAGTGAAAGATATGTTATTCCTATGCATAGAAAGAATTTTTGGACTAACAAGTGGATGCGGGATCCTAGAAAGAATTTTTTGCAGGTCCATTACTGTGATCCCATTGCGTAGTACAGGAAAGGTTGGGGAACGTTTAAGAGAAAGAGAGGATTAACATTATGTTATAATTACAGAAGACTGAGACATATTGCTAAGGAATTCCCTGGTAGAGGTCTTATTTGCCTTTGTTGTAAAGCTACTGGACATGAAGTTTTAGATTTCCCTAGAATGATTGCTAAAGTTGAGAAGATGAACATGAGACAAGAAAACCATGAGGAAGATCAAGAGACTATGAATATGACAAAGAACTAGAAAGAATCATAGGCTATATTATTGTAGATGAAAGAAACACTGAATGATCAAAGAGACATCAGTTTATCAGAGATCTTAAAAGAGAAAGAGTACATAGAAACAAGAATAGGAGTCTTCGACATAGACTGTGTATTGGATGCAGAAACATAGATGAACATTATGCCAGAAAGTACTTTGGAAATTTTGGGAAAGCCTGCTACGATTCCTTCATTGGGAGGAGTAGGATTGTTTAAAGGAAAGATGATAACCCTATGTGGAAGACTTACTCATGTACCTATGAGTCCTCATGGAACATCGATAGAAGAAAATTTGAGGTAATTAAGTTTGTTGAGAACAATGCCCATTTTGCACTTTTGTTAGGAAGGACTTGGATTGAGAGAGATTAGATCCAAAGGAGAGAAGAAGAGGAAGCTATAGAACAGAAATAGCAAGAATTAAGGGATTTCATGGATAAGAGAATAGTGTGCTTAATAGAAGAACAAGAGGAC
Organism: Picea engelmannii; assembly: GCA_009831015.1. Lineage (NCBI taxonomy): Eukaryota > Viridiplantae > Streptophyta > Pinopsida > Pinales > Pinaceae > Picea > Picea engelmannii. The sequence continues at coordinate 571,321 of ML781352.1, read as the reverse complement.
AAGTTGAAGAAACTGAGGGCCAGAGACCTGGTTGTCGAAGTCGAAAGAATGAAATAAGGCTTAAAGAACTTATCCATGCATAAGAGAAAAGCACCTACTCCAGAAACAGTAAAAGAAAAATTATTACCCTCGAACCCTGTGAAATACCCTCAGCAGTGCGAAGTTACTATGCTAAGAAAGTATAAGAACAAGAATGAAAAGAGGAATCCAGAGATGCAGATCACCGAAAATAAAGAAAGAAATCTCAGTAAGAAGAAAACAAAGCTAGAAAAATTACAGGAGGTCCCAGAGAGGACTTTGCAGAAGGAAGGCTTGCAAAACTTGAACCTTGCTGGAATAACAGAACAACACCGACTGACACTTATCCATGACGAAGAAATATGAGCATTGGAGGCGTCCCGACCGTTACAATGACGCCCAAATGACTAGAAACACAGTTATTACCAGAAATATCACCATTGGACTATTGGGACTGCACCATAATGGATGGAATTGTATTGATTGAGGCATTCCTACCCGTTGGAGGAGTTTGTTACGATGTTGTCTATTTAACCAGTCGAATGTTGCACTGGGGAAAATTTTGCAAATTGGGATTATCTGAGCCCACAAAGAACTAATTGCTTTCACGTAGTGCTTATTGAGACCTCGCCACCTGTTCTTCTTACCTTGAGTATTTGCCCACCTATCTGAAACATTTGATCACAATCATGCATGTCAAGCGACCTTAGTGTAGTAGAGAAATCCGTCGAAGAGATTTTGATTGACCTCATGGCAGAGAAGGTCATGTCGGCAGGAGCACAGACCTCATTGACGAGAGGATTGCAAGTGTTAAGGTCCTAACCCGCACATAGGTAGATTAATGTATTCGGATGTAATGAAGGTCAATATTAATAAGACCTTTCAATAAAATAGAATAAGGCGGATGTAAGAAGACCTAATAGAAGCTTCCGCTTCTAGAAGGATCTTCCT
>ML781352.1:482612-564747 GCA_009831015.1 Picea engelmannii | reverse complement strand
TCAAGTGCTATTTCTGTTGCTATTTCGTATATCATTTCTGTGTATTGTGAAGATTATGCTGGATATTTCACTGTTATTCTGTTATTTCTAGCATTTCGTTTCTGTTCTGCATATTTTATATATCTGGTATCTTGCAGCAAGCCTCCCCATCGACTGCACGTTGATTTGGGCCATCCTGAATTGCGGCAGAGAAACAGAGCAAGCATCGCGACGACTTGGCAAACGCGAAGCTCATCCCATCGGTCCTGCCCAAATATATCCCACCTCTAGCTAGTGCAGTTAGTCATGACAACGTCCCAAGGGACTTCGACTATACATTGATCACTACGTACCTCCCGAAATGGATATGAACAGTTGGACTGAAATTGGGACAGATTATGATGCTAAATATTAGTGATTTCAACTTGAGAGACTGCAAAACTTATGGAATGCTCACACCACATAAGTACTTGACAAAGAAAATGGGGAAGAAGTCAAAGATAATCCCCCAGCCGTGGACCATGGACATCACAAGATGAACCATCCTTAATGTGATGAAGATACCACACTTCGACAAACATCAAGAGGTTAACGTGTGCATTAAACTCCTCCTATCGTGCTACCATGGTGGTTACTTGTGGTTGGATAGGTGCATCACTGTAGATTTGACGCTAATCCACTGGATCACTAGATTGAGCATGCAAGGACTGGACCCTTGGGACTTTACCGAGGGAAGGCTCTAGATCGTGCCCTAGTGCAGCGAATAAAGGACACCTACAACGATATGGAGAAAGGAAAGCGGGGCTATAAGATAGCCTCCATCCAAGATGGCATAGTGTGCCTAGATTTTCAGCTGATAGCAGGCAAGCTCGTCAGGAAGAATACACCAACGCAGGTCATGGGGTTTGTCATTGACCTCGCAAGAAAATGTGTTGAAGGCATACAAATGAACTGGGCGAGCTACCTCATCAACCAGTTGGAGCAATATTGTCATGAAGTGAAAGACCAGGGCTACGAGTTTCAATTCAGCTGGTTGTTGATTCTCATTGCCTTCATTGCTTGGGAGATGTCGGAGGGAGAAACCTTCCGTGAAGTTGAGCCATCTAAACCAATGGTCGCGAGGTTCACTACCCTCTGGTATTCGAGTGACATGGCGAAGCAATGGAAATTCAATGCGGTGTTCCAAACCTACTACTTGCAGCTGAAGAGGGACATTTAATCCTTCCCTCGCATGACATCGAAAACACTTCACAGGTTCAGGCCAATAGCAAAGTTCCACACTGATAGGCACTTCATTTACATCACTGCATGTAGAGACGAACACAAGGAAGAGCTCCAGTCCTATTACAAACTCACCGAGGAAGATATGGAGGAAATAACCAAGGAATGGTCTGTGGAATTTCTTGTACCATTCGAACAGACAAAAATATCTGAGCTCAACCTCATCAGAAGTCTTGTAGTCACCCACGAAGAGTATGATGGACCCAGCAACAGCAAGAGGAAGAGGAAGGAATAAGTACAGAAAATGCATAGTGAATCAGAGGTGACTACACTAGATTCACCTGAAGGGGGAGGAGGTGACGAAGTAGACAAAGAAGAGGATGAAGGGGAATAATATAAGCAGGAATAGGGTGAAGTAACACCACCTAAAGATTCCCTTATGGAGACAGAGACATCCAATACAAGAAAATTTTCTCCAAAGAAACCCTCAGTGTGAAAGAAGTCACGCACCAATAAGCCCCACTTACAGACTATACTTACAGTGGATGATATTGACTTCATCATTGTAGTTGTATTAGATAGTTCTGAGGAAATTTTGTAGTGAAGCGAAGCCAAACAGGAGACAATGTATCACTGGATCAAGGCAGATCTCAAAGGGGTACTACAGGATCTTTATTTGATCCACATAGTATCTACTGCATCGTTGTCATCAAGGGGCATAGAAGTAGGAGATGAGCCTTCCCAGCTACGTAGAATAGCAGATGTGACAGAGGCTCGCCTTCATCGGGTCCAGGAAGAAAAAGAGCAGGTCACAGAGGCTCTAAAGAAAGAAAAGGAGGAATCCCTAGAGAAACATCGGGTTGTGCAACAAGAGAAAGATGACCTCCAGGCAAAGTTTTCATAAGACATAGAGCAACTCCGGAAAGAAAAAGAACAACTGCTCGCAAAGCAGATTGGAGTTAAAGAAGTAGTCACTAGATAACTTCGCTCTGTGCCGGGCCTGGCACAGATGGAAGAGGAAACAACTGAGAGCCAAGTGGGGAAGCTCGCTGAAGCCATTCAACAACTCCAAGCAATATTAGAAGAACTATAATTCCAACTAGTGGCGAGAACTCCGCAAGAAGTGCGAGATCGGAGGGAAGAAATTGCCCGAAGCGTAGTCGGAAGAATCAAGGCATTTTCCTTAGAATGTAAACAAATCAGTAATCAAAGTTCGCATACCTATGAGCGCCTTGCAGAGGACCCAAAACTAAGAACATTGGAGTCACAACTCTAGGAAACCAATAAACAAGCATCGATAGTACAGGCATAGTTGAAGCTACTGTCAGCGGTTGAAAAGACGAAAAGGTCACAATAACAACGCACAATTCAGCAGTAGGTCCATTCCATCTAGAGTAAATTCATGGAAGTGACCCAGAGACTTAAGTCGATACAAGACAAATCCTACACACTTTTTTAGGAGATCGAAGGACAAGGCACACAGCTGGAACAAATGGTCACCACAGTGGAAAAACACATGGAAGGACCTATCATCGAGAAAATCATTCAAGAGTTCGTCGAGCAGGAGGCTATGGTGAAGCAACAAGTTGAAGAAACTCGATCCAAGCTCAAGGCCTTCAAAGTAGAGTTGCCCAGATCAGAGTGACTCGGGATGAGTCAGAGGTGAGTCTTCGGGGCCTGTTGGCCCTTGACCAAGTTTTGGAGAACCTTGGTCATGTTTGACATTTTTTTGGACTTCGACAGGCGGGTCGAAGACAGAGCGCCCAGGAGAAGCAGAGATTGCGGGATCTTGCCCCCTTTTTACAAGATTTTTGGGTTTAGTGATTACGTAACGGGTACGTGATGTTGGCCTATGGGTTTACCCATGGTTAGGCCCCATATGTAAATGGATAAATAAGTATAAAGGCATTGTAAGAAGCATAAGATGAGATAAGAGAATACCTAAGTTGGCTTTGTGCAAGATATGTAAAGGTTGCTAAGTGATATTAATTTTAAAGGATCCATGCATCCTATGTGTTGAGAACTTGCAGAGTTAAGTTCAAGTGATTGTAAGAAGGCTCTGTGCTGTAACAAACTCGGGGAAGGAGGATTTGACGAAGTGCGCGCAGATCTCTTGTCCTATGCAGAGTGGGTTTTGAGGCTTTGTGCATGTAAGAAGATTGAAAGAAGATAATAAAGAAGGAGAAGACTTGGTGGAAGTAACCCCACAATGGGGGTGAACCATGTATATCATATGTTGTGACTACTTTGTGGTATTGATGTGATTTATGCTTAGTGACGAATCTTTATGTATGTTAGATACATTTGATGTAGTAGCTTAGTACTTAATAACATGAATGAATGTTATTTCTATTTGATTCTATGTGCTAAATGGTTAGATATTCTTAGATCTTGTTGAATATTGCGTTGTTCTGTAATTAGGGATTTTACCTGCGATGTGAATAAGGGTCAAAGACAAATGAACGTTAATTTCTAAGTGCTATGTTAAGTATTGTGATCACAGATCTATGTCCCAACTAGGTTGTAGACACTTGAGTCCTACAACTCCCCCTGCCTCTACCTCAGGTGGGACTTCATCTACTTTGCAGGTGTTGCCGAAAGGGCCGGTAGTTAGGGTTTTGTTAGTGCATTGTTGAAGCATTGAACCTTGGGTCTTCCCCTGTGCCAACAATACCTTTTGTTGTAGCTTGGAATTTCCAAGTTCAAGTGCTAGTCTTTCTTGTTTCAATTTTCGGATAGTTGTTTGCAATTTCTTGATTTTTTTCTTTGATTCATCCCATGTCTCTGTCCTACACAATTCCTCAAGGCCTTCCTCATGTGAATGTTGATTTAGATCAATTGAAAGCTTATGCTTTCTTGTTCTCATTTCATCCCTATGCCCCTTTGAAGATGACCCCACATTGATCTCCTTCTCTATAAAATTTTCTAAAGTTTGGATTTCTTATAGGTATGGTCCTGACAAGTCTTTTATCTTTGGGGTATAGGTAGGATCATGTTCTATTTCTACTTCATAATTTGACAACTCTATATCTGGCACTGGTAGTTGTTTCCTCGCCCTCTTTATCTTATTTGGGACCTTCTTCACTACATCTTCATCTACGATAATCAAATTGTCTTTCTTGAGGGAGGGTTTAAATAAATATTTGGAATTGAGCCTTAATTTATTGGTTTCTCTAGTCTTAGGCCTGTTGTGATAATATGCAACTTTCTTTCCTTTGTCCATCTTACTCTGTTTTTTCTCAGTGGTTTTCTCTATAGTTTTATCACAAGCCTCTATTTTGGGTTCTGACTTGACTTCCTGCTGTTGTTATACTCTTTTTTTTCCATTCTCCTTGTATACACTCTGTCAAAACCCTTAGAGTCATGTCTTGAAGTAGGGGATCCAGGTTCTTGTTTATTTTTATCTTGTTGTTGTAGTGGAAGCCTTCTCTTGCAAGATCTAGTTAATTTGGATACAAGGGAGACTTCCTTCAGTTTTGGAGAATCCTTTGAAGTGTTTCCTTTTTATTTTGATAATTTGGGTTTGTATTGTTTTGTGTCTTGTTCATCCAACCCTATAGAGCTCAATAACTTCCTCTAGGTCATTTGAACCTCCCTTAATGAATACAAAACCAACATTTTCATCAAACCTTGATGAAATAAACTCTTATGGGCAGTTTGAGGATGATTTTGCGATCTCTTAGACATTTTAGTCAAATGTTTTAACAGATAAAAAGGAAAACTCATCTATGTGTCTCCATTTAGATGCATAAAAATACTCATGTGATAACAATAGGCATAAGAAAATTTCCCCTCACCTGTTATATATTTCTGGACTAGTGTCAAAACATCCCTCCATTCTTCCTTTAACCATTTACTTGGGATCCCTTAACTCCACTCTTCCACCATCTCTCACCATGCAAAGGTAAGTGACATGCCAACCCAATAAAGTTCTCTATAACATAGATTAATAATCTTCCCAGCTGATTTTTAAAACCATAAAAATTCTAGGCGCAAAACATTGAAACCTCCTCTTGGTAACCCTAGAAATTACAACATAAGTGGTACCAACATGCATTGATGATTTTTTGCATGATTTCAGGATATGATTCCAACAATTCGCCTCCAATCAGTTCCAAATGATTAGCCATACCACTTGTCTTAGGTGCCACTACTCTGACTTCGATCTTTGTCAACTTGCAAACGCTAGGGTTTCAGTTTGATAGTTTTTTAGAACTTTCCCGCACAGGTAAGTGATACATAGAGGTTTCCTCAGGTGCAAGAATGTTGTTAGGCTCCCTTTAGTTATATAAATTCCATCTCAAAATTAAATCATCACTTTAAATGCTTCGAATCGTGGTCTGAAGCCCATCTTCAATGGATGCATAAATAGGTACTTTCTTGTGTTCTTTACATGATATCCCTTGTGTTGAATCATCATTTGGCGATAATCACGTAGCTACACGATTCCCTACATGATATTCTAGATGCTATTGTGACAGTTAACACGATTTTCAGGACTAAGACACGTTAAAAAATGTTGGGTTTTGGTGCTACAAGAATGGAAACATTCTTGTAGCGACTTTGTCTTTCTTTCAACTTAGGAGAATTTAAAATTTGACTAGAATGTCTGATGGAACACACTCAAACCTTGTGAATATTTAAATCTATCTTATTGAAAGAACATGAAAATGAACTCAAGAAAAGAAAAAAACACACAAAATCATAAAAATACAAGTGGACAAAGAACTTAATACAAACAAGGGTATAATGAGATAGGTTTTTTGGAATTGAGAAGGTAGGAATGAGTTTTTATTGATAACATCCATAAAAATAAGGGGTAATAGGTTAGAATAAGTTTGAGGACTAACAGTGGCTCCTTATGGGGGTAATTTTTTATCATAAAACATCAGGAACTATGCAAACCAATGCCTTCCTTTCTTACTTCATCATTTTTTAATATCCACCCTTTTTTTTTCAACTGCTCTGATTCCTGCTTTATTTCAAATCAACCTTGCATACTGAAATATCAAAAGAAAGAGCTAGTTGCAGAATAGTGTCTCCATTGGGCTTGGAGTCTTTATTTGATCTATTTAAGCACACAAAATTAAAACTGAAAACTATGTACAAACTGAAACATTATGTCTTGTTAAAAGAAGTAGTGTTTCAAAAACCACCCATTTACTGGGCCACCAATGATTTCAGTATCATCCAAAATATTGAAGACAAAAGTATTGTTATTCAACACCTTATTTATTTTGAAAGGACCAAACCATATATTTTCAAACTTACCATGCTTGGATTTGTCCTCTCTTCTAGAATCCCACCTTAGCACAAGATCTCCTGCATTAAAACTGTCTCTTTTGATCTTTTTGTCAAATGTTGTCGTGACCTTGCTCTGATATGCTTCAGATCCTTCATTCAACTTTTCTCTCTTCTTTTGAACTTCAATGATCTGGAAAATTTTCCTTTGAATGTCATTTGGTTTTCCAACTCTTCTTGCAGGAATTGTAACACTGGAAAACCAAGTTGAGTTGGAAGGATAGCATTTGTCCCATAGACCAGTTGAAAATGAGTGGTTCCAATTGATTTCTTAGTGCTGATCCTATCATCCCATAAGGAAAACTTTAGTTTGGAGTCCCATGACCTTTTCTTATCTGTTGAAAATTTCTTCATGATTCTGACAAGACTTTTGTTGGAATACTCTACTAGTCCATTACCTTGAGGGTAATATGGGGTGGAGTGTGACAACTTGGTTTTGTATTTTCCAAAATATTCAACCATAGAAGAAAAATTGAATTCCTGAGTGTTATCTATAACTAATTTCCTGGGACATCTAAACCTCGAGAAAATATTTCCTTCTAGAAATCTCATGTTGACTTTGTCTGTTTCATTTCTTGTAGGGACAACTTCAATCCATTTTGTAAAATAATTCTTAGTTGTGAGAATCCATCTATGTTGCCTAGAGGAAGGTGGGTGGATTTCTCCAATGAAATCCAGGCCCCACTGCTGAAAAGATCCATTTGCAATTATAGGTTTTTGGGGCAAGGATAGAAGTTGATTCTTTCCTGCAAACTTCTGACACTATTCACATGCTCTAGCTTGGGAAAACACATCAGAAAATAATGCAGGGTGGTAGTAACCTGTTCTTAGTATCTTGAAGGTTGTATCTTTCCAGTGATGATGTACTCCATAAAAACCTCTATGAAAATCAGTGAGAATTTTCTTTCTTTCTTCCTCATTAACACATTTTAGTAGAACTACATTAGGATCTCTCCAAAACAATTCTTGATTAACTATGCAATACTTCACAGTTTTGAGTTTCAAAGATATAAACTTAGACTTGTCAAAATCAGGAGGAGTTTGAATATTTTGCAAAAATTAAACAATGTATTTATACCAAGATGAAGAAAGGTAGTTTTCCATTACATGTAAGTGAGCTCCTTCAACCTGTAATATTGATTTATATGATTGAATAAAAATGTGATGCACTCCAAGAACTTTATAAATTGAGTCAACAAGAAACTTTGCAAGACCTTGTCCCTTGATTAGTTTGGTAGGTTTTGTGACCAAATTGTTTTCCAAAATCTTGGTTATCCATTTCCCCCTCTTTCCTTCACTCTCTGGTTGAACAATAATTTCTTTCACAACATTGTTTGGAACATAAGTGATTATTTGAGAGTGCAAAAAATAAACCCTGAAGGATTTCAATCCCTTAACCAAGGCATAAGCTTGCTTTTCCATAATTTCATACTTTAGCTCTGCATATCTAAGAGTATTATTGAATAAAGGAATAGGTTGCTCATACCCTTCGTCATTTCTCTGCAACATAACAACAACAATGATACATTCAGATGAAAATGAGAAAATCAGAAACTCTTTAGAATAATTAGGACTGATAAGGACATGAGATTCAATTAGGGCTTGTTTTATCCCGTCAAAGGAAGACTTTTCTTCTGGTGTCCATTTAATATATGCATCTTTTTTCATCATTTTGGTAATGACCTTGATAATGTCAACAAAATTGGGTATGAAACTCCTTAAAAAAAATATTCTCCTTATGAAGGAATGTATATCCTTTTGGTTTCTTGGGATGTCAGTCTTCTAAATAGCCTCTACCCTTTCAGGATCTATCCTGATCCCTCCTGCAGACACAATATGACCTAGGAGCTTGCCTTCATGCATGGAAAAGTGAGATTTCTTTGGGTTTAAAAATATTCCAGGCCTTCTGCACTTTTTAAATGTCTCTTTGAGGTGATGCAAGTGTTCTTAATCAGACTTTGAGAAAACAGTAATATGATCAAGATAAATAACCATGAATTTGTCTTTTTCTCCCACAAATGTGATGTCCATGGCCCTATGAAAAGTGGACCCTGCGTTCATTAACCCAAAGGTCATATTGCCATACATGAAAGTTCCCCAAGGAGTAGTGAAGGCAGTATTCTTCTTGTCTTCTTCAAAAACTTATATTTGATTATATCCAGAGTATCCATCCAGCATGGAAGTTATTTGAGCACCCACTACTTTCTCCAGAATATGATCCATATTGGGAAGTGGCTAGTTTTCCTTCAGAGAACGCCTATTCATATTTATAAAATGTACACACAACCTTATTTCACCATTATTGTTTTCTAAAAGGAACAATATTGGCCACCCACTCTGAGTATTTGAGATTTACTATGATCTTTGCATCAAGCAATTTATTCACTTATTTTTCAATAATGGGCAGAAATATAGGGTTGAATTGTCTCATTTTCTGTCTAAAAGGTTTAGAACCTTCTTTGAGAGGAATCTTATGTTGAATAATTTATGTTTCAAAAATCTTGAGGTCTTCATTTGACCAAGAAAAACCATCAACAAATTCCTTCTTGATGTTGATTAATTGGGTTGGTTGTCATTGATGTAACCCTTTAAGCAAGTCCAGTAGCAAATTTTGGTAGCCCCAACAATATTTTTAAGGGACTTAAGATTTTTTGAGGTATAAAAGTATAAAGATCAATGTATTTACAGGTAAGACTATTCTAGATGGATACTACATGTCATGCCATTTTTCAATGATATGTGGAATGTCACATAACTCCTCACAGAAAAAAGAGTTATGGCCTTGTGAAGTTGGAGAACCCTATTGAGTTATATTGAAGCCCCTAGAAGGTCAAAGAAGACAAATTATTCTAGAAACCCCTAGAAGAAGTTGACTAGTCAAAGTGGGTGAAACTAGGAGTTAATTGTCGGTTAAGTTTTTGCAATAGGAAAATAATTAAAATTAAATTAGTTTCAACTAGAAGTGGAGAGTTTACTATAAGTGGGTTAGCCCTAAAAGAAGGAAGTTGGATTAAGTTGCTTATAAGGTAACCCCTAGAGGAAGCCACTTGGAGAGTATAAATAAGAAAGCAAGGGTCTTCTATTAGCACCTATTTAGCACATTGAATATCTATTATTGTGTAAGGTTTATTACAGGGAATCATTGATACATTTGAAGTTACACAAGTATGAGGTAGAAAAAAGGGTTGACGAAGAAAGTTTTAGAGTTACAAAAATAATGAAAAACCCTATTGTTTGAGGTGTACATGGGCTGCAGTGGAAGAATTCACGTACATACACAGGCTGGCAGTATAAAAGGGCATGTATAGTTGAAAAATCCATGAAATCTTAAGTTGTTGAGGGTGTCAGGTTCTTAGAGTCTGAAAGAAAGATCCCAATAAGGTCTATAGTGATCGGGTACAACATATATATCTACAAGTTCAAAAGATCTGTCTTATTTTTATGAGTAGTTGGATATTATTGTCTACATGAGATATGGTTATGGGGGTTTTAGGATTTTACCTAGAGAGGCTATTGGTTGTATGAAACTTATTGTATAATTCATATCTACAGAAATACAGAGCTGGTATATATGATATTTATCATTGGTACATATTTTCAGTGTTGAGGGATATCTTGTATTTCTTGGCACATGGTTGAGGGTTTTTGTGGTACATGGTTGAGAGCTTGTGGTTGTGAAGTTGTTTGTGTAGTGTGAGCCTACATATAAGTGAGGGTTTGATGTCTATTCCATGCAAGGATTATAACACGTGTTCATGATTGTACACACATGTATGGCAAATGAGTAGAGAGACATATATGCACTTGATTAAGGGATATGTAAGATGATGTATGCATAGGGAAAAACTATATATAGGACATAATGACAGATTGCAGGTTGATGTAACAAAGGAAACAAAGTGTCTAAGTTTCAGAAAAGGTGAAAACCCTATCTTTCTGAAGGTGTATGTAGGTTGCAGTATAGATAGACCACGTACATATGCAGGCTGCAGTATAGACAAGGCACGCACATACGTGAGCTGCAATATATATAGGTTGTGTACTTGTTGATATTTGTTGGTATTTGTTGGTATAGGATGACTTCTGCTACAAGATTTATTATAGGCTATTGGTATAGTTTGGTTACAGGTTGTTGTCACATATTGGTACAGGTTTACAATGGTATATTTCACAAGGACAATGTGGCAGTGGTTTCATCATTTAACACTCATACCAGTGCTTTCATCATTTGACACTTATACTTCAGGGCGGTAGAACAGAGCAAGGATAGGTGGTTGCATCCACCTTCCGATTGTATCCAGATAACATAGGGGGTTGTAGCCTCCTCCTGGTTATAGCCATAGAATTGGGGAGTTGGAGCTTCCCTCAGGTTGTAGCCTAAAAATATAGGGGGTTGGAGCCTCCTTACAGTTGCAGTTGGAAACAAAGAAAGTTGGTGCTTCGAATGAATGTAATTCTTAAAGACATATAAGAAAAAGTGTTGTGTGGTTTTCTCCCACATTGGGTTTCCACGTAAAAATACTGGTGTGCTATGTATGTATATTATTGCTAATTGTTCATGCTTCATTTATTCTTCACTTGTTGAATGATAATGGTAAATTGATCATAAAGATAAACAACACTCATTTACTATGGTTAAAAGGGGATTAAAAATTTCTATTAATGATTCATCCCCCCTCTTAGTAATCCAACACATGATATTTACATACCTGTTCCTTTTCTCTTTAGACAATGCTTTGGAGAGTTTTATAATATTTGGAATGGTATCAGTCCCAGTATTACAGACACCAACGTCCTTTTCTTGGCTATGAATTGAAGATTTCTTGGAGACATAATTGAAGTCAAAAATCCTTTCAAGGGGTACCAGACCCTTTGGGATGTGGTTTTTCTTCAACTCTACAATCTTATGACTTGCATTTTTATCCTGAAGAGCAACACCAGTTTCAATTTCTCCTCATCATATTTATTTTCCTGATCAATAGAGATTGCAGAAAATTCACCAACAGTGTCTAAAAACCTCTTCAATTCTTGATCATCATTAAAAACCTGCCAATATTTGATGTTATCTAGAATGGAAGGCCTATTCCTTACTTCAATTTCATATCTCATATCTGAAAACATAGGAGTCTTGAAATTGGTAACTGCAAGGGCTAAAGAATCAACTTGTTGGTTCAGACTTATTTGGAAAAAATTATATCAAAAGATAAAAAGGTGTTTTCAACGAGGTCCCACACCTCATTTTTCTACTACCTCAACCTTTGGTGTTTTTTCTGATACATATTATTGATTTGATGAATGATTAATTCTGAATATCTAAAAACAACAATTTTGTCCATCCCCATATCCTTTGCAACTCATAATCTCGGCAGTAAGGCCTCATATTCTGCAATATGTTTGGTGGTATCAAATTCCTATTTAGATGACAGGGGTATGACATCCTTGGCAGGGGAAATGAATACAACCCCAACACCAAATCCTTCTTTTGAGTAAGAACCATCAAAGAACATCTTCCACACGATATTTTCCATATCCCTTACTTGATCATCCATGGATCTGACTACTATTGGTTCAAAAAAATCATCACTGATATGAAATATGGATGATCCAATTTCATCCTCAACTACATAGATAGGGTGATTTCCTAGATTTTCATGATCACTTACAAGATAATATAGCCTGACTTCCCTGTACAACCTTCAGTTTTCTCCTCAAATATATAGGTATAGTAGCATGTATGTAAGGTCTATCTACAAGGATCCTCCTACCTTCTTAGCCCAATATATGGATAGTAGCATGCCAAATGTAAGTGGTATAATAACAACTATCACATCCATAACAACACTTTTCATAGGTATCTCGGACAAGGTAACAACCATATCTTTGATAACTCCTAGACATCCAACTTTTTTAGAGTCACAGGAATAGAGATATTGGTAGGGTTTTGTAATATCAAGACATGATTCATCTATGACTACCTTAGGCATAACATTTTGTGAGGCTCCAGAGTCCATAAGGAAGTTGTGAAAAAATTTCTCATGAATGTTCAGGGATATGTAAAATGAAGGTGAAGCATCAAATATATATTCAATATGAGGTCCTATAGTGATGGTTGGATTTTAATCTTCCAATTTTATGGTATTTGAAGACATGAGAGAAATGGGAGGTTGCAAGACTTTTAAGATTTATTTTTTAAACGACTCGTTTTTCATCAGTTCCACCAAAGGTGTATAATTTTTTATCTTATTAATTTCATGCTCCAAATTAAAAGGAACACGTTGTTTTTATATTTCCCTTACCTCTAGGGAAACAACCTTGATGGGCTGTTGAGGATGATCTGATTTTTTCCTTGACTCTTTATTTGGACCTTTCTTGGCTAAGAATTTATCCTTTTTATTATGAACTAGTGTATTTTCCTTAGATCTATCTAATCCGGGTCTTAGATTATATTTCTTCTAAGGCTCATTCTGAAAAATTTCTTCTTCTTCACCATTGTCAAACTGACTCGATATCATACAATATTTGTACTCTTGTTGATTTAAATGAGTAGAATGGAGTTCAACATCAATTAAAAGGAATGTTGAATTTTCATCATTTTCTTATGCCTCTTCAACTACATTATTATGAAAGGGTGATAAAATCCTTTGATCAACTTGATTCATTCTCTCTCTCTGTATAACCTGAGGAGAATTATGTGGTCTTCTAAATTGATTTGGGTTTCTTGTTACGAATAAAATCTCTCTATGTATAGGGGTAAACCACAACAGATGGAAATGATAGCAAAAATAAACTCTAATCTCAAGTATACTATATAGCCAAATATGCTAGCAAGACAAGATAAAAGGCCTACCTCATCCAGACGTTCTACGAATTCCACCATTGATCACTTGACCTAAATAAATATACCTGCAACTAGTCCTCAACAACCAAGAAAGGAAAGCATATGGTGATAATATATATTGTTAGCACATTCAATAACATAATCCATCAACATTCATAACAAATATGCCCATGGAATAATAATTCAAATATTTGCAAGATATTAATTGGACGAGAAAAGAGTATTTCTATTAAGATATAATTAGAAGAAGTGAATGAGTTGCAAACTTTCGTGTCGGCATGGTTCAGAACTAAGAAACTAAGTTCCTTCCAGCTAGGCCTCCATCACTTCAATTCTCCACCAAAGGCAAGCTAATATAAGAGAGACAATGAAGTTCTCAATTAATAAGGGAAGAGCTTGGGGGATGAACAATGTGTTCAGACTTAAAGGATAAAGGGATGCAGAATCAATGTGAAGTGAATAATTTCTCCACAATAACTTTGCACTCAAAGTTGAATTCTTTCTACTCTTTTCCATAGCTTGGATTTGACCCATTTATAACCTTCAAATGGAACTGAAGGGACGAGTCATAACTTTTCCAGTATATGGAATACCAAGGATCATTGATCTCGTGACGTGACATGGAAATCCGACACCATTTTTTAATTTTGGGCACATTTTCGAATGGGCGCAGGTTGCAGTGGTGCAACATGTGTATACACATGTTGTAATATATGCAGGGCGCGTATATGTGGAAAAATCATGTTTTTATCTCTAGGATTTGCAAAAAGGGACTTCAATTCTGCATAGGGAAATGCAAAAAGGTCATCTGTGCAAGATTGCATGGGGTGAGGAAAATATTTCTATAACATATGCCCCCTAATGTGTGAGGTCAAAGGAGTATCTGTGATGGCCGAAATACATTATAAAATCCAAAATTCAAGAAATGGGATCCCAACTGGAAGAACTAGTTTCTCATTACAATATGTATTGACTTTGCACACATGGCTACCAATTTGAATTACACTGCAGATCCATGTGAAAATATACCAAAAAATTTTCCATGGCCATGAATAGGAAAATAAAAATGTGGTTACATGCCAAAGGATATCATAGTCACGAACAAGGCCCAGTAAAACCAGTCTAAAAATCAATCTGAAGATATCTATATACAATGCAGTGCAATCTGATCTCCCATGATCATTGAAGTCACATAGGTACTGGTCTAATGAAAATGTAGCAACAACTCAAGAAATTTGCGACTATAAACTGACATCTTCAAGTCTTCTACACAATTTACCAAAGGTGCAATTCTACATCATGTGAATAAAGGAGTTGAGGTTGAACACAATGAGACTTCGTTTGATTATTGGTCATTGAGGTATACTGTTAAAAAACATAAGATAGCCTATCGATGATGAAAGGAGGTATCAAGGCATCGAGTACATTCTTACAACTGTGAATAAAGGAGTCGGGGTCAAACACTTGAATAATTCATCGATCAGGAGACATTGATGTATTCCCAACTATCGATAGCGAGAGAACCTGCCACTAATGACTTCAAGCCTCTAGGTACTCATAGGACTCTAGGTCTCATCTCCAGAATAGATGAGTTGAAGTTGATGGAAGGAGACCCGCTGAAAGGAGAGAATTAAGGAATCTCTCATCATTTGGCATGAGGTAAAAAGAAGGAGCTGATGATTTGGAGGAAATCAGACGAAGAACATGTTCAAGAACAAATGACCTTGTGCATCTTTTGTATGTGTCAGTTGCAAGCGGTACACGAAAGATACCCTCTGAAAAGCAGCCAATGAGAAAAAATGCAGACAAAGGTGAGGAAACCACCAATAAGGATAATGGAATCCAAGACACTACACAAGTCCCAATGTGTGAATAGGTGTCTTGCTGTCGAACATAAGGGAGGCCACCCATTCAATGACCAATGATGAGATGTCGACTGTTGGGTTCAAGGTTACCTACCAATGAGGAAAGTAGGACCAGGGTGCGCAATAGGACTACAACTTCATGTGATTCTAAGACAATATGAGGGTATGGACAACATGAAAAATAAAGAGTTCTGAGGAATGGTTGACACAGGTTGATAGACATCCTTTGAACAAGAGCATGAGACATATGGAAGACTTTGGCAGCATAAACTCAATGATGAAACCATGAGATGCAGGAGGCATCAATAAAATTCTCCATGGGGATTGGAAGAGTAACTAGTCAGGGGAGTAAACTCTATGTAATGAGCTCAGCTTCCTAAGGTCATGCTAAACCCAAATTTGATGACATGTGGATTCAAAAATTTTGTGCTATGTTCAAAGGAGACATGACTGCTGCCAATATAAGATAATACTCCCTTCTCGCCCGTATTTTTTTTGTTTTTTCATAGTCAAATGAATTTTATGATACAAAGGAGGGAATGAGTGTTGCAAGTAAGAAAAACTAGTTCCAGTAGTGGAACATACCTATGATCAATGCAAGGAGGTGCATGCGAGAGATGGACACTTGGGGGAATGTTCCCACTTGGGTATAGGGTGTCAAGTTGCGAAGGATATAAACAAGGCTCTGCTTGGTTGAGGATGCAATAATGCTGAGGCAAATGGTTTATAATGCTAAGCGAGAACTGACAATAGGCTCAATACTGCAAGCAAGGGCATGAGATGCAATCACAACTTAACGCCAAAAAATGTCCTTTTTCATAATCTTAGTCTAATTGTTTTGAAAAAGGGATAAAATTGTACCAAATAGACGTCCTTTCAAATCCAATTTACGAGTGTGAAAGAGACAAGTTCACTCGAAAATATTTTTGCTTTTTGAAAACGAGATGGAAAAGAGCTTAAACAAGACTCACGAACTTTCAAATCCAATTAAATAGTGTGAAAGGGACAAATTCACTCGGCAATATTTTCGCTTTTTTAGATGAGTTGGAAAATAGCTTAAAACAAACTCGTTGAAAGGTTTCTAGGTGGCATGTCATGGGGGAGTCCAAGGCTCCCATGTTGGACCTTTGTGAAAGGTCATCTTCTTATGAATAATTGACACAAGCTTGGGAAAATCGAAATCTCTCCAAGACGAGGAGGGTAAAGTGCTAGAAGAGGTTACCTTCTCCATGATATATCGGATAATGTCTCTTACTTGAAAGGACATAGAAGGAGGCATTGGATACCCCACAAGACCATCCCAATCAAAGGGAACTTCTTCGGGACTTGAAGGGAGAGTACTCGGGGAGAGTAAAACGATGTCTTGTTCAGAAGGTGCATTACGATAAATGATAACGACATGATTGAAAGATGCATCACCCTCCAAAAGGAGAGTTGGATTGACCAGAGATTACACCGGTGCGACCACTTCTTCAACCGTTGGTTGAATATGATGCGTGACAACAAGTTCGGGAGATGCATCACCCTAAAAAATGGGGATTTGGTCAGGAGAGGATTGCATCGACATGACTGTTTTTTCAATCAAAGGAGAAACAAAGTGTGTGGAAACCACAGATGCCTCAGAACCCGAAGGGCCCCTAGGTGAGAATCACACTTCTGGTATGTCGACAATAGTAGGACACAAATGAGTAAGGTGATTTCGTTCACAATTCCTGCAAAGGAATTTGGCCTTATGTTTGACACGTCTAGGCTTCTCAATCGTATGAATGCCCCCAGCCTCATTTACAATGGTTGGTAACATGATCTCAGTGTGACTGGCAGAGGAAAAAGGATCATCTCCCACATGACGTACAGAGGTTGGGGATGTGATATCTATATGACTCATGGCGACTAGAGAGATGCCCCCAACATGACTAGCAGTGACTGGTTGTTGGTATTCAACATGACTTACAGAGGTCGTCGACCAATCTCCAACATGACTAGAAGTGGTTGGAGATGGAGCTCTAGTATGTCTGTCAGTGATTGGAATAGCGATGCTGGTGCGTTATGGCATTTGAGACTAAGGTCCCAGGAAATATTTGTTTTGAGACATTGCAGGCCAGGAAGGGTATTGGTTTACACCCTGTCCCTGTCCAGAAAGATAGTATCCTCTGCATAATTGATCCATATAGGTTTGTACAGGCATCATCACTGAAGTAGATGTTTGTGATGAGAAAACATATGATAAGGATTATTCAAGTGAAGATATATGTTGCCCCAATGCGAAGGGGCTCTATGAAAAGGGTAGCCCAAACCATAAAACGGATTCCCCCCATATGAAATATCCGAGGATATATGTGGACCCACCATACGAAAAGTGTTCATAGGAACTAGCATGGCAGACAAAGGATACCCAGATGGGGTGTGATAAGTAGAATAACCACCCATTTGAGTATTGGCTCCTGAAAAAGCAGGCTAGGAACGGATCTGTAAGAGGGGAGATTCCAACCCCCACAGTGAGAGTTGATAGAGGGACATGACTCCTATCAAATGAATACGTAGACAATGAGGCCATGGTGCCCCCAGATCCAAAAATAGGATTCACATAAGTGGGCCACAGAGAGGATGGAAAGGGCAAAGGCATGTTTGGCATATCAATAGGAAAATGATTAGAGACCCAAGGAATGGATTGAGTGTCATAATATACATACCATTATGAAAAGTGGATGGATTCGTCCCCATGAAATGAGTGAACGTCATGGGGAGGGTAGCGGTAAAGGAGGGACTCACGGAACTCCATTATCCATGATAATGACAACTCAAAGCATGGTATAAAATCTCAAAGGTATGTTAATAATCAAAGAGAACATAAAAAATAATCAAAAGGCCAACTCTGCACACAAACAGGATAAAGTGGTTGAAAGGGACCTCCTTCTCTAAATTAGGTATGCCTCGCCCAAGAGGGGCTTGAGACTCCACTGCTAAATATTGGAGGAAACAAAATTTATTATAAGGGCCCTCATGGGCTTAAAAACTAGTTGGTCAGATCCCCCCTGAGAGGTAATCCTCCATAAAGGTTGTGTGTTGTTCGACCCTTATCTGACCTAGGGTACCTGTAGAATAACCCCTACAAGTAACCTATGTGGTACCTAATTCAAGCAACTAAGCAACCACGGTACAACTGATGCATAAAAGAACAGTCGTAAGTTAGGTCTACTGTATGGGTAGGGTAGCAAAGTCCGAAACCTTGAAATCATATCCTCTCACGGAGGAAAGGGAACTAGAAAGATCCCCATATACGAATAGATCCCCATAAATATATCTAACTTTAAGAAGGTATCGGGGGGATATCTTTTCAACCTACCTCACACGACCTGGTGCTTAACTCGATGTAAGCAGATCCTCCTGAGATTACCGATTAAACAATGGATTTCTCCACTCCCTTAGTCATACACATATGTTGATTTAATAGCCTTGGAGAAGTTTACTCACAAAATCCTATTCCAAGGCTCTAAATCCTAAGCTAGTTTGTGCACCCTATAAAATAAAATCATTACTAATCAATTTTAAATTATATCGTTAATTTTAATGGCCTTTCTTACTCAAAAGGTGTGGTCGTGAAACTAGTGATGTTATGACTTAACAAGTAAAATAAATGAATATGAATACAATGCAAAGTCTTAACTTCAATTTCCAATAAATGATATGCTTTCCAAAAATGCAATTTTCAATTCAATTCTGCAATTCTGAATAAAATGCAATCTTTCTTTACATGCACTAAGATAAATGAAAAAGACTCAAGAGATGAAAATGCCAATCAATGTAAAATTCCTAATATTTTTGTATTTTCAATATAATAAAAATGAAAATGCAAGGACTAAAAAACAACTTGATATATAAAGACTCTATTGTGTATAGATAGAGACAACCCAAGTAGGATATCAAGGAGAAAAACACCCAGCCAAAGGTGCAAGGAAAATCAATATGAAAAGATGATGAGAAAGGCACCGCCCAAAAATTCGATCAAAGACAGGTTCCTGTCATTCCACAGACACTTAAAAATCACCACAGAGACCCAAGAAGACTTAGCAATCATCAAAACCTACCCAACAACCACAAAACCCAACAATCAAGCAACAAAGGTTGATGTACATGACTGTTCAAGGGAAAATCGCATATGTACACAGCTTGCAGAAGTGCAACACGCGTATGGATGTGACTGTCAAGCAAAAACCCCCGTATATGTGTCAAAACACAGCTAGGCTAAGGAGAAGGATAAAAAAATCAGACTCAGAGTGAACAAAGGCTGTTACAACAAGAAACTCAATATGAACGAGAGCAATCTAAGAAAAAAAACACTCCAAACCCCACAAAATAAGATTATATCCCCAGTATGGTTGCCAATTTTATTACGAGGAAAATCTCTCTATGGCTAGGGGTAAACCACAATAGACGGAAATGATTGCAGAAATCAACTCTAATATCAAGTATGCTATATAGCCAAATATGCTAGCAAGACAAGATAAAAGGCCTACCTCATCCAGACGTTCGATGAAGTCCACCGTTGAGCACTTGACCCAAAGCAATATACATGCAACTAGTCCTCAAAAACCAAGAAACACAAGCATATGGTGATAATATATATTGTTATCACATTCGATAGCATAATCCATCAACATTCATAACAAATAAGCCCATGGAATAATAATTCAAATATTTGTGAGATATTAATTGGACGAGAAAAGAGTATTTCTATTAAGATATAATTAGCAGAAGTGAATGAGTTACAAACTTCTGTGTCGGCATGGTTCAAAACCAAGAAACTAAGTTCCTTCCAGCTGGGCCTCCACCACTTCAATCCTCCACCAAAGACAAGCTCATATAAGAGAGACAATGAAGTTCTCAATTAATAAGGGAAGAGCTTGGGGGTTGAACAATGTGTTCAGACTTAATGGATAAAGGGATGCAGACTCAATGTGAAGTGAATAATTTCTCCAGAGTAACTTTGCTCTCAAAGTTGAATTCTTTCTCCTCTTTTCCATAGCTCAGATTTGGCCCATTTATAGCCTTCAAATGGAACTGAAGGTTCAAGTCGGAATGTTTCGAGTATATGGAAGGCCAAGGATCATTGATCTCGCGACGTGACATGGAAACCCAACACCATTTTGTTATTTTGGGAACATCTCTCGATGTACGTGGGTGTAGTGGTGCAACCTGCATATACGCATGTTGTAACATAGGCAAGGCATGTATTTGTGGAAAAATCATGTTTTTAGCTCTGGTATTTTTAAAAAAGGGACTTCAAGTCTGCATAGGGAAATGAAAAAAGGCCCTTTGTACAAGATTGCATGGGGTGAGGCAAATCTTGCTATAACATTCCTCCTTATTGAACATGCCTATTTAGTTTCTTATTCTCTAGTTTTAGTCTCGCAAGATCCGATGTCAGAGTATTTAACATATTATCCATCTCATAAATATTTGGGTCAGATGTTGCAGCATGAGAGGAAAATGGAACATTTGCATTCTTCTTCTTTTTATCTATATCAGATCTTGTCTTTAACCTTTCTGCTGCCAAAATAATTGATTCCACTTCAATGGTGTCCTCATGCATCAAAATCAATGTAGTATATCTTATTTCTCTTATCAAAAGAGAAAATTATGCATCAAAGGCATTGGCAAAAGAATTTTTTGCAGAATTTTCTGTGGGTTTTATACCATCAGGGATTTTACTGTACATTTTGTTAAATCTTTTGATAAAATCTAAAATAGATTCACCATTCTTCCTTCTCAAAGCACCAAATTAAATATTATAGTACAAGTAGTCCCTTTTATCTCTCCAGCGTTTCATAAAGGCTTCATCTAAAGCATCAATATTTGTAATAGAATTGGCATGGAGACCTTTGAACCATTTCCTTTATTCCCCATCCAAACTCTGTACAAATAATCTCATCCAAACATATGTGTGTTTGAAATTGAAATTGTCTACAAAGCTATAAAAAGATGCCAATTTTTCTTCATCTATTACCTCTCTTCTCCATTAAACCTAGGAATATACTTCATATAGTCTCTATCTGGGAAAGCATATAAAACTTGGGGAAACACCATGGGTGCATATCTAATAGCTATGATAATAACTTTTCTAGTATGAACAACTGAAGTGGTAGATTTAGGAGGAGAGGATGGTTGTGCAATATAAGGTGATGGTGGAGTTTGAACCTTAGAAGGTGATGAAGGCTGAGAATAGGTCTTTTGGGACTCTAAGAGTCCTTCAATAGCCAAAATATTATTGAAAACTTGAATTTCAGGCTTAACTCTCTGAGAAGTGAAAAACTGAGATAAGGATGAAGATAATATCTGATCAATTTATTCTTTGGTATGTGCAGGAAAATTACTTAAGGATCTAGATGTGAAGATTGTATCTTCTTATTCTGATTTGATTAGTTCATAAAATACTTTGCATTGTTCCACTTTCAAATCATTAACAAAAATTGTTACAGGTAGAACTAATTCTGAAGGGTGGATAACAGGTTTTTCTTCAATCACAGACACTAACTCTTCTTGAGGAACAACAATGTGTATTTGGGAATTAGAAATTATTTCTTCAAAAGAAGGAGATTTACCTTTTGAAGATGAATACTGACCTTGAGTGTCTTTTGATTTCCTCAATAATTTTTCAAGATTTGATACTATTGGAGTTGGCTTAGGATTTGGGTTGGCTCTGGTCACTTTATTTTTTGAAGATGAAGCTAATACCGAGGCTTTGGTAGGCTCAAACTTTGATCCCTTCACTTCTCTTTTAGGAGCTAGATCTTCTACAATAGAGTTTCCAGGTGAAAAATATGCAGTGTACTTTTGTATCCAACTCTTTTTCAACATCAAGAGCTAGTATTTCTCATTGTCGTTATTCTTAAGGATAGGTATCTTCGTTACTTTGTCCCCGGAAACGGTGCCAAAATATGTTAATCCCTAAAGTTGTCCTTGAATTCTAAGGGAAATCTAGGGCACCTCAGTTATTGGAATGGTTTATGTTTGTGGGTCTATTTTAGGTTTTGGATTTGGTTTATAGGTCAAGTAGTAAATGAAATAGGGACTTTCAATTTCTGATTACAAAAACAAGTTCCAATCACACTTACTTAGTCAATGGTATTCAATCTGATGAGATAGATAAGGAAGTTAAACATGAGAGGAAAGAAAACTGAAATTCACAATTTGTTAAGTCACAAAGAATATTATTGATCCTAAATGTCATTTGGAAACAAGAATGAAGTACTTAAACACAAATATTGTAATGAGATGCAATCAACAAAATCTTTATTGGATTCAAACATAAACAAGATATATCAAATGATTTGCAAAGATATATATGCATTTAAGTAAGAGAAGAAAGAATGAAAGAAAAGAAGAGATAGTCTAACCATCAAATATCTGTTTCCATTAAGTGTAAAATGTAACAAGTCCCAAACATTACAATCATAGACAGAGTATAATATTCTCCACTACTTGAACCCCTAACTATGTCAACAAATCTTCTTTTTATGCACATAGTTGGTTATAATAGATCGTATAAACTAGATAAGATTATGATTTAGTCTTTATTCTTTTCTAACATATAGGAATCAAATTCTATTATATTAATTTCTTTTCAATTCAAAGAACTTAGTATTTAAGGAAAATACTCAATTTTGAACCTGGATCATATACTTGAAGATATTATGGACCTGAAAAATAGGGACTGTTGTAACTGCTTCAAGTAACGCGTTAAGCTAAGTCTTTGAATCTGCATAAGGCTGTGACCAAAAAGTGGCTACAAGAAAGGGATTTTTTCTCCTCAAACTTCTCCAAAATATCACCAAAAGGGATATCAAAACTATGATTGATCCATGTAGATATTGGTGGCCACCCACCTTTTCCAACTGGCTCCAAATATTTCTTTGGCAATTTTGGTAATTTACTATTTTTAGCAGTTTTTAACTTCCGGGGCCATTTTGAGGGCCTAAATGAAGGTTTTTCGAGATCGATCTTCTCAACAATAACGAAAGGCTTTGATTGAGCCCCAAAAATAAATCTCCTCGATGATACCTTTCAAACGAGCTATCATGTGCCACAAATGGATATTGTATGCCAAAGTTACGCCCCCGGGAAGTTGATACACCAAACTACCCAACACGGGGTCCACAAAACTGTTGGATTTTCATCTTCCGGGGTTAGGGTTTTGGATTTTCTTTATGATAAAAATGCCTTTGGAGCCTCATTGTAAAATCATCTTCTTGTGAATGCGAGTAGCGGACACATCTCTTCTCAGAGATAAGTTGCCACCATTCTAGCGAGTCTTTCACTCTGTATTTTATAGTCTTTGTACATTTTTTCTCATAAATAGAAAATTGTGTATTACTATATCTCTATGTTTATGGTTGCATATCTGATAGATTTATGTTATATTATTGGATATCTAAAATATCTCTGTACATTTCTTTATTATATCTCTGCTCTCATTTGATGTCGAAAATAATCTGAATCAGTGGTGCTCTTGATCGTTTTTTAGTGCATGTCGCCGACGAGGTCCGAGTATAGCAAGTTGGGTCTCGATCTTGTCTCTCTTGAAGAGAATATCTCTTGCACATCCAATAAAACCTCCATGGAAAAAGAAAAGAAAAATGACAGATTAGACGATTTTATTAGTTTGTTGCTTGAGCAAGCTCTCATGCGACAGAGGGAAGACATGATGGAGAATTTCTCCCACATCCTTCAATGCCTACTGATAACAACAGGAGCGTCTTCATCAAGCAGACACTTTGGAAGTACCTCACCTTTCAAGGTACAAGTTAATTTTGATATTCCCATATTTGAAGGACAAATAGATGTTGATGCCTTAGAAAAATGGTTAAATCTGCTAGAAGGTTATTTATTTGTTCATAATTTCTCCAAATTGGAAAAGATCACCTTCGTACTAATTAAGGCTCTCCCCCATGTCAAACATTGCTGGGAAACTTACTGGGAGAAAATTTCCACAGAGGGGTCTGGAATATATGGGGTCGATCCCACTTGGGATTTTTTTTTGGATGCAGTAAAGGAACAATATTATCCCATTGGAAACTATGAGGACCAGTACTTGAGATGGACCACACTACAGAAAGAGAGGGGCCAAGAAGTTCTAGAGTTCACCAATAACTTCCATACCTTGCGCACCAAGCTGGGTATCAAAGAATCCGAACGATATTTGGTTCTGAAGTACCGTGGGGCTCTACACAGATACATCCAAACTGAAATGGATTTTCTAGACATCTCATCACTCGGTGTTTCTTATCGATATGCTATTAAAATCGAGAAAAAATTTAAGCACCAGAACAAACGGGAGTTCGGGTCTGCAAATCCGCAACAACCAAAGTATGATAAATACAACCCTAATAAACAGTCTCCCAAAAACCAATCCAAGCCACAAGAATATAAGGGTCACGGAAAGACGAAGAAGGACACCAGAAAATGGTGTGATTTCCACAAAATCCCCTAGCACAACACCGATGAATGGCGCTCAAAACAGTCATTGGTGGCCAAGATCAAAGACAAGGAGATGAACCCTGATTCAGAAAATAGTGATAGAAGACAGATCATCGACGCAAACCTCACTGCTATTGTCATGACCGCAACAATTCAACTAGAAGAACCCACAGATCCTGAAGAGGGGGAGTTCCTTTTTCATTCACATATGTGGGTTAAGGGGACCCCGCCACATTTTATTATTGATAGTGGAAGCCAGAAGAGACTCATCTCAGCAGAGGTCGTCAAATAGTTGGGATTGTCGACAACACCACACCCACAACCATACAACATTGGGTGGCTTCGCCAGGGACGAGTTCTTCGTGTCAGCCAACAATGTCGATTTTCATACAACATCCAACCCTTCAAGGATGAGGTATTATGTGATGTTTCCTCGCTAGATGTATGTGATGTTTTCTTTGGCCAACCATATATGTGGAAGCACCATGTGATCTATGAGTCTCAACCCCGTAGTGTCATTGTTACTTTGGGGATCAGTTATATAGGATACTAGAGGTAGTTCCAACTACTGTCCCACCTAAAAAATGTCGCAAGGTGGTATCTCATACTACAAAATTCAGCTTCTTCACAGTCTGTTCAAAAGGAGAACAGAAGGATACTGCAACCACTACAACCTCGGCCCAATCACCTTCTATCCAACAGAAGCAGTTCGAAAAGATTGCAGCAAAGTGTAAAGATTCCTTCTGCACATATGCATCTCATGTAGCTATACTGGTTGAAAAGGTCCAAACCTTCCAGCCACAGGTTCGTGACAACCTTCAACAAGCTAAGAAGCACAACTCCGCCAACAATGCAAGCGGCTCATCAAGATGCAAATTCAACAAATGATTTTCCCTCTCCCTCGGGCATTCAATGCAATGGAGACAATTTATTTCTAAAGAGGGAGAATTGATCCAGGTGGATATCGGTGGCCACCCACCTTTTCCAACTGGCTCAAAACAGTTCTTTGTCAATTTTGGTAATTTGCTATTTTTGGCACTTTTAACTTCTGGGGCCATTTTGAGGGCTTAAATGAAGGTTTTTTGGGATCAAGATTCTCAATGATAACCAAAGGATTTGATTGATCCCCCAAAATGAATCTCCTTAACAATACCTTTACAATGAGCTATTGTTTTCCTCAAACGAAGATCGTATACCAACGTTACGCCCTCGGGAAGTTGATACACCAAACTACCCAAAATGAGGTCCACAAAACTGTTGTCTTTTCATCTTCTGGAGTTAGGGTTTTGGATTTTATTTATGATAAAAATGCCTTGGGAGCCTCATTGTAAAATCATCTTCTTGTGAATGTGAGTAGTGGACACATATCTTCTCAGAGATAAGTTGCCACCATTCTAGTGAGTCTTTCACTATGTATTTTACAGTGTTTGTACATTTTCGCTCATAAATAGAAAATTGTGATGTTTATGGTTGCATATCTGATACATTTCTATTATATTATTGGATATCCGAAATATCTCTATACATTTCTTTATTATATCTCCGCTCTCATTTCATGCTGAAAATAATTTGGATCAATGATCCTTGGTGACATAAATAAAAAAAATGTATGTGCTATCATAACCTGGAAACTTTCACTGTTGAGGAGAGGACTGATCTTTGGACGGTTCTTGTTTCAACTTAGTATTGAGCACTACAATTCTCCAATACAACTTAATGTTCATCTTTCTAACGTTATTAGACATCTCATGTTGATTTTTTTTCTTTGTTTTCAGTGTCTATACATTTTCCTCTAGCTTGGAATTCCATAGTTCAAGTGACAGTCTTTCTTTCTTCAATTTTTTGATAGTTGTTTGCAATTTATTGATTTTTTAATTTGATTCATCCCTTGTCTCTATCCTACATTCCTCAAGGAATTCCTCAGGTGCAGGTTGATTGAGATTAATTGACAACTTGTTCTTTCTTGTTCTCATTTTGTACCTATGCCCCTTTGAAGATGACCCCACATTGATCTCATTCTCTACATAATCTTCTAAAGTTTGGATTCTTGTAGGTATGTTCCTGGCAGTTCGTTTATCTCTGGGGTATAGGTAGGATCATGTTCTATTTTTTCTTCAGAATTTGACAACTCTATATCTAGCACTGGTAGTTGTTTCCTCACCCTTTTTATCTTCTTTGGGACCTTTTCCACTTCATCTTCATCTAGGATAATCAAATTTCTTTTCTTGAGGGAGGGTTTGAATAAATATTTTGAATTGAGCCTTAATTTATTGGTTTTTCTAGTCTTAGGCATATTGTGATAATCTGCAACTTGTTTGCCTTTGTCCAACTTACTATGTTTTTTCTAAGTGGTTTTCTCTATAGGTTTATCACAAGCCTCTGTTTCGGGTTCTGACTTGACTTCCTATTGTTTTTCTGCTCTTTATTTATCCATTCTCCTTGTATACACTCTATCAAAACCCTTAGACTCATGTCTTGAAATAGGGGATCCAAGTTCTTGTTTAATTACAACTTCTTGTTGCAATGGAAGCTTGCTCTTGTAAGATCTAGTTGATTTTGCTACAAGGGAGACTTCCTTAAATTTTGCATAATCCTTTGAAGTGTTTCCTTTTTCTTTTGACACTTTGGGTTTCTCTTGTTTTGTGTCTTGTTCATCCATCCCTACAGAGCTCAATAACTGCCTCCAGGTCATTTGAACCTCCCTTAATTCATACAGAACCAACATTTTCATCAAACCTTGATGAAATGAACTCTTATGGGAAGTTTGAGGATGATTATGCACTCTCTTAGACATTCTAGTCAGTATTTTTAACAAGTAAAAAGGAAGACTCATCTCTATGTCTCCATTTAGATTCATAAAAATCCTCCTATGATAACAATAGGTATAACAAAATTGTCCCTCACCTGTTATATATTTATGGACTAGTGTCAAAATATCCCTCCATTCTTCCTTTAACTATTTACTTAGGATCCCTTGACTCCAGTCAGGATCGTGATGCTTTGGTAGAAAAAATTTGTTTTTATAGATCTACAGACAACTCAACTTTCTTCCACCATCTCTCATCATGCACAAGTGACATTCCAACCCAATTGAGTGCTCTGTAACATAGATTAATATTCTTCCCAGTTGATTTTAAAAGCCATCAAAATTATGGGCAAACAACATCAAAACCTCCTCCTGGTAACCCTCAAAATTACAACAGAAGTGGTACCAACTTGCATGGATGAATTTTTGCATGATTTTAGGATATGCTTCTAACGATTCACCTCCAATCAATTCCAAATGATTATCCAAACCACTTTTCTTAGGTGCCATTACTCTGACTTCGATCTCTGTCAACTTGAAGACGCTAGAGTTTCAGTTTTATATTCTTTTGGAAATTTCCTACATAGGTAAGTGATACAAAGAGGTTTCCTCGATTGTAAGAATGTTGTTAGGCTCCCAATTTAGTTATATGAATTCCCTCTCAAAATTAAATCGTCACCTTAAATGCTTCAAATCATGGCCCGAAACCCAACTTCAATGGATGCATAAACATGTGTGTGCTTGTGTTCTTTAAATGATATCACTTGTGTTGAATCACAATTTGACGATAATCACGTTGCTACACGATTCCCTGCATGATCTTCTCGATGTTGTTGTGACAGTTAACAAAATTTTCAGGACTAATACACGTTAAAAAATGATGGGTTTAGGTGCTACAATAATGGTGACATTCTTGTAGCGGCTCTGTCTTTCTTTCAACTTAGGAAAAATTAAAATTTGACTAGAATGTCCAATGGAACACACTCAAACCTTGTGAATATTCAAATCTATCTTAGTGAAATCATATCAAAGTGAACTCAAGAAAAGAAAAAAACACAAAATCATAAAAAGAGAAGTCGACAAAGAACTTAATACAAACAAGGGTATAATGAGACATAGTTTTTTGTAATTGAGAAGGTAGGAATGAGTTTTTATTGATAGCATGGCTAAAAATCAAGGGTAATAGGTTATAGTAAGTCTGAGGACTAACAAGGGAAAGGTAGTTTAATTGATGTGCCATGGAAAATAATTATCACTTGGACTTCTTGGTTAGAAATGAAATTATTCAATGCTTAGGAAGCAAGTGAAACAAGAATGGTTGAGACAACCCTAGTATAATGTTGCATATTACATCCAGAAATATCTTACATATGAAGGATGATATAGCCTACTATTAATATACCATTTTAAACTTTTGACTCATTTGAGTCATTGTTGTCTTAAAAATATTACACTCTTCCTATTCTAGTCTTTATAGCTAATGAAAGTATGGTAAGGGAGAGTAATCATCCCGAGAAGAGTTTTCCCACCATGGATTGATGAAGTGATTGGTTATGGATGTCCTCTCAAAGAACGACCATACTTGGGATATATTTTTTATAGGACATGAATTGTAGGAAACAACAAAGGATATACATGTAGAGGTTGCAAAGGACACATCTACAACAAAATGGTTTGAAGTCACAGAACAAGAATGACTTGTGGTTGAAGAAGTAGACCCCATCCACTAGATTTTTGGAGATTCTGATAATTCCTTACAAGAAATAGTTCATTTTTCAAGTGGGAAGCATAACATAGGAAAAGTAGTTTCCTTCCAAGAAGGTTTCAAGAAGTGAGGGACACGATCAAGTTTGGATATGGAAGTTGTTGCTACAAAAGAAATTGTTGCAATTTCTTGACCTAATTATATAAAGAAATGAATTGCATAGGTAGTGCTACAAAAGTTACAAAAGGACCATAATATGCCTTTGTAACAAAAACAATTAGTGTAGGAATGAATTCAATCAATAAGGAGAAAGAAATTAGTTATTTATTTGAATCAATTGTTGATATTTCTACTCCAAAACCTACTATTGATGGGATTTTCACAAAAGTGCATGAATTGTATGTTGTTGAGGAATAAAAAGAGATAGAGACTATAGAACTTAGAGGGGAAGTTCTGGAGGAAACTGTGAATGGGATTGTTACAATTTCCCCCAAGGGAGCATATTAAGAACATATCTTTTAAAATTTGGTAAATAATGAAATTTTTTTGAATGAGGCTCAAGATGAACCTATAGCAAAAGGAATACCTACAAACACCCCTAAATATGAAGTTAGGACCCTTCATGAGGATGTACCTGAAGAAAAATAGAAGGAAACAGACCTACCTAAAAAATAAGATGATGCGGTAAGTTATTTTGAAGTCCTTTTACTAATGGAAGAGTTAGTGAACAAGAAGATGGTTGCTAAGTCATTGGGTCAACGTGTCATATTGTTGTGAGAACACCACTAAACTATCCACCTTATGCATGAGAAAAGGGAAAAATTGTATGCTTAAACCAAGAAAAAATGGGAATACTTGTGGATGGAAAGGTAGGATATTCAAAAATCTTGGGAGTTAATAGTTGAGGTACATAAATTGAAATAGGAAGATAAATATTCGTTTTAGTTGGCGCATGCAACCCTCACTTGCAAATGCCCCTCACCCATGTATGAAATATTTTTGAAGGAGAAATGGTTGACATTTCAAGTGTGAGATTTCATTGTAGGTATTCCTACAATGTTAGACCACTGAGAAATTTTTGAAATTGTACTCTAATTTCAATGAGGACCAATAACTTATTATGTGAATTATACCAACGTGAATTTTTGTTGACTGGTAAAATAAGGTGCAATGATGCGATCCAACCCCTTTGTAGGGGATGTGCAATTGATGTCATTTTTATCATTAATAAGCGATGTAGAATGGTCATTATATAACTTTTCATTTATCTTGATACTTTTTGGGTGGAAAAAATGAAGGAATTAGCTTACGACGCCCATTTTAATGGTAAGTCTCAATTTCTATATTTGGGATCTTGAAGCTTCTAGAGACATTTTTAGGCATCAAACAACACTATTTGGGGTCAAATATTTGTGAGCATAACTCCCAACCCCTTGAAATTCTTCTCCACACCAATATATTTCCAATGGTATGAAAATTACCTCAATTAGAGTTCATATGTGGAAGTTAAGCCTCTCACAAGTTGACCTACCTTGTTGACCACCATGGTATCGAGTGGATGCCATGTTAGCCACCATTACTCACACATGTGGGGCTAGTCACATCTAGAATTTAAACAATATTATAGAAGATCCAAAACCTTAACACTAGTTGAGGGTTAAGCATGCAAAAACCATAACCCTAGACAACTATCCCACTATGTTAAATATTGGGCCTCTAGGAAGAGAGGGGGTTCCATTATTTTAGCATTGTACTTGTTCCATAGTTGAGTATAGATTATAGGAGTGGGATTTGAGAGCATAAAATATGAGGTAGAAAATTCCATAGTAGCCATTTAGGCCAAAGTGTCAAAGGTAACTCCATACTGAGTGCCCCTTTCTTTATATTTGTATTTTCATAATTAAAGAAAAGAGAGTAGAGCATAGTCCTCACCTTTTAGTTGGGTTTTATCTCCTATCATGTTTCTCAAGTCACATATTATGTTCATTTGTGTGATTGGTGTATTCATTTTTTTGTTCTTTCATTTTCATATTTCAGTTATTTCCATAAATTTGAACACTAAGCTAGTAACAATAAATCTAAGATCTAAAGTAATAACTTGTATAATAGAAGATTTCACAATATTGCAAGATTTATCATGATGGATTGTTCTTGTGGAATATCCTTGGTAGTTTATAATTAATATTGGTATCAAAGTAGTTTTATTTGGGTATTTGTGGGAATTTATAGGATATAGGAATTGGATTAAGAATGAAGTCACATAACCCTAGCCATGGAAGATGAGTCCAGTCATAAAAACCCTCGGGATGTAGCAAAAGAGAGATTTGTGAGGTCGGAATAAAATGTTGTTGATATCTCTTGCAACATGGCCCTTGTCATGGAATCTATAGGAAACAATTTTGGACCTTTCAAGGAGGTTGGTGGCTCTAAATAAAAATTTGTATTGGATGAAAAACTGGGAGATAGTGATGACCCAGAAAAAGAGTAAAAAAAAGAGACTAAGAAAAAACAACCAATTGCTAGTGCCATCACTCCTTTATTACCTCTATTTAAAATGGAAATAAAGAAGAAGTCAAACCTTATCAATGTGATATTGATGATATTAATTAGAATCATTGGTTTCACTAGTTAGAAGTGTATTTTAGTGTCCATAATATACACAAGGAGCATAGATTTTCATTTGCTCGATTGAAACGAGAGGGCCATGCACTAACCTGGTGGGAAAACCACACAAAAACACTTAGGTTGGAGGGTGATCCACTAGTAACTAAGTGGAAGGTATTTAAAATCATCATCAAGTCCTAGTTATACCCTATTGGGTATGTAGAGTACTAGTGTATCTATTAGCATCACTTTAGGCGGAGCCAAGGGAAGAGTGTGAAAGAGTACACCACCGAGTTTAGGAAAATGGTGGTTATGCTAGGTATATGTACCAAGAACCTAGATTTACTCCTCAAGTATTTGGGGGTTCTACACTACCATGTATAGAAACAAGTAATGTTCTTCAAAACTAGGATCATTGATGAGGCCCGTGTGAAAGAACAATTCCTAGAGAACATAGGCCATAAGAAAGGACAACCAAATTTTTCT
The DNA here is from genome assembly GCA_009831015.1 of Picea engelmannii. Taxonomy (NCBI): domain Eukaryota; kingdom Viridiplantae; phylum Streptophyta; class Pinopsida; order Pinales; family Pinaceae; genus Picea; species Picea engelmannii. The sequence goes on along the minus strand of ML781352.1, from coordinate 532,468 downwards.
AAACAGAAAGACCACCAAGATGCTTTCAAGGAGGGGAATAAGAAGTGGGAAGGAAAAGACAAGAAAATGATAGCTACTACACATCAATGCAAGGATCCAAACAACCATTGCAACCATTTTAATATTGATGATCACATTGAAGATAAGTGTTGAAACCTACATCCAGAGCTAAATCCAAAGAAGCAAAAGAATGATGCTAGGAAGAAGAACTGGCTAGGCATGGATTTGGGCAACTTGGTAGAGAGTATATTGGATGTGGATGAGAATATTGTCTTCCCTTTAGTGTGGAAGAAGGTGAATTTGAGTATCCTTCACTACGAGGAAGAGAAGGATATGAAAAAAATATTCCATATTAAGATCCAGGTCAAAAATACCAAGGTGGATGATGTATTTGATTCCAGTTCATAAGCCAACATCATTGCAAATGGTTTGGTCAAAAATATTGGATTAGAAGTGCATGATCACCCTAGCCCATATCCATCAGGGGGGGTAAATAGGGATGTAGATATCACTATCACTAAACAATGTAAGATCAAATTCATTATAAGTGCATATTTTATTGATGAAGTGGAGTTATATGTAGTAGATGCATGTGGTGTAGTTCTTATAATCCCCTACATGTATATCAAAAATGTGATCTTTATGAGGAGCATAAACTAGTATTGACTAATAAAGGATGGGAATACTTTCATCAACAATGCACACAAAGGTGAATCAGAGATGTCTTTGTTAAGTGCTAACCAAGCCAAAAACTTGATCATTTCTAGTTAAAAATTTGTGTTGCTTTTCTTAAGAGAGAATCAACAAGGGGATGAATTGGTAATAGTAAAGGCATCCCTTGAGGTATTACCAAAGATAAGAAAAATCAACTAGAGGAGTTGTTGTAGAAATTCAAATGAGTGTTCTATGAGCCCAAAGGGTTATTTCCTAAGAGGGAAGTGGAGCACAATATACAATTGTCACACGACTCCCAATTACTAAATATTGGGCTATATAGATAGTATGTTCTAGAAGAAAATGAATTAACATAATGGTTGGATCAATTACTAGAGTAGAGAGCAATTTAACCAAGAACCTCACCATTTGGGTCAACTATCACTGTTGTACCCAAGAAGGATGGGACTTGGTGAATGTGTATCAACTATAGATATTTGGACAATATCATGCTCAAGAATCAATACTCTCTACCCAAGGTCATTTATTTGTTATATCAAATGCACCATGCCAAGTACTTCACCAAGTTGGATATCAAATCAGGATACCACCAATTCTGTGTTAAAGAAGAAGACAACTATAAGACAACCTTCAAGACAATGAAAGGTTTGTATGAATGGCTAGTCATGCCTTTTTTTTTTATGTAATGAACCCACTACATTTATGCATTTGATGAATGATGTATTGCATCCTTATGTAGATTCATTTGTAATAATTTATTTGGATGACATATTGGTTTATATATCTACCTAGGAGGACGACATATCACATCTCATATAGGTGTTAGAGACTGAAAAAACATAAATTGTTGGATAATATTAAGAAATGTGAAATTTATCAACAATAATTAGTGTATTTAGTGTACTTGATTTGTGGAGGGGAACTCAAGATATATCCCACAAATATGGAGGCCATCCTCAAGTGACCAGATCGTACTAATGTCACTAAAGTTGGAAGATTTTTTACGGTAGTGTAGTACCTACGAAAGTTCATAGAATCATTTTTAGTGATAGCCACACCACTCCATGTCATAATATACATTGGTAAGAGTTTCCAATGGGGAAAGAATAAATGAAAATATTTTAATGAGATGAAATCAAAGATAAACCAAGCACTAGTTCTTGAATTCCCTAACTTACAAAGTATTTTCAAATTAGAGAGTATGCAAGTGGATATGCTATGGGAAAGGTATTGATGTAGGGCAATAGGTTGATATGCTATCATTATGAAATGTTTCATGGGAGAGTCCTAAACTACCCTATGTATGATAAGGAAATTTATGCCCTAGTTCGAGTTTTTAAGAAGTGGAAGCATTATCTTATTGGTAAGAAAACCATTATCCACACTAATCACCGACCATTGTAGTATTTGTAGGCCTAGAGTAAGCTTCAAAAAACCATACATTACAAGTGGATGGGGGTTTTGCGAAAGTTTTTTCTAGTCATCAAATATAATAAGGGTAGTACTAATAGGTTGGAATATATGATTTCAAGGCCACCCACACCCAATATTACAAACTTGGGAACTATTATACACATGGAACATTTTATCCATGATGCATATAAAGAGGCATACCCAAAATATGAGGGCTTTAAAGAGGTATTCCAACAGCTACAAGGCCAAATTAATGTAGAAGAAGGAGATTGTATGGATGACTATCATCTCTAGAATGGGTTTCTCTACAATCTAGACAATATCAGTGTCCCTAAATGTGAAATATTGTATCTTATCAAAGAGGATCACACCTCCAAGGCTGTAGGAAATTTTAGTTTTTGAAAGATATTTACCAGCTGACAAAGGTATGTGTATTGGCCTAGAATACAAGAAGATGTAGCTCAATATATTAGAGGATACATAATTTGTTGTGCCAACAAGCCCAATAATAGAAAGTAAAGTTTATACCATCCCTTATATGTACCCACTCAACCCTAGTAAATAATTTCCATAGATTTTGTCAGTGGTTTTCCAACAACCAGGAAGGGACATGACTATTTGTTTTGGTAGTTGATAGGTTCAACAAGATGTGCATTATTATTCCTTTTAAATAGACCAGCAAAGGACAATAAGAAACAAATGTGTTCTTTGATTAGGTATAAGTGCACTTTGGGACACCAAGTTGAAGAGATATAAAAATTTCCATTTGTAGACACGAGTAGTCAATAGGATGTTGCTCAACTTTTGAGGGGTTATAATTAGAAGCATCAAAAGAATTGATATGAAAATATAATCTATATTCAAAACTCTTATAGTAGAGTGGTCCATACTTCTATTGATAAGTCCCCTTTTGAAACTTTATTTGGGTATTTTTTTCCTTCACTCTTGGATGTTGTATATGGACAACAAGGAGTGAGGGAAGATGTCAGAGGAGAAGCATTAAAAGAAAATATATTTTGGAATGAGAAGGAAGATGTCAGTTCCTTGAGAATGACAAAAAAGCAATGAATAACAATCCACTTTGAGGGGGAAACCTCCATTTACAATATATCGAATGTACAAGATGAGATGAGACGATCCTAAGACTAGGTCTTCTTGATATATCAAGAAGACCTAGTCTTAGGATCGTCTCATCTCATCTTGTACATTCGATATATTGTAAATGGAGGTTCCCCCCTCAAAGTGGATTGTTATATCAAGAAGACCTAGTCTTAGGATCGTCTCATCTCATCTTGTACATTCGATATATTGTAAATGGAGGTTTCCCCCTCAAAGTGGATTGTTATTCATTGTTTTTTTGTCATTCTCAAGGAACTGACATCTTCCTTCTCATTCCAAAATATATTTTCTTTTAATGCTTCTCCTATGACATCTTCCCTCGCTCCTTATTGTCCATAGACAACATCCAAGAGTGAGGGAAGATGTCATAGGAGAAGCATTAAAAGAAAATATATTTTGGAATGAGAAGGAATATGTTAGTTCCTTGAGAATGACAAAAAATCAATGAATAACAATCCACTTTGAGGGGGAAACCTCCATTTACAATATATCGAATGTACAAGATGAGATGAAACGATCCTAAGAATAGGTCTCCTTGATATATATATATATAATGAAATGGTGCAATGAAGGGTTCTGTCTGACCTACACATATAACACTAGAAATGTTTTAATTCAATATTATGCATAACATGGTGCTTTGTCTAGGGCTTAACGTGCCCCTGTCCTTCAAACAATTGTTGGCCTCAACACTTGAATAACCACGGGTGTTTCTGCATGAATAAATCATCTTCCCATGTTTCATATTCCATTGGTAGGTTCTTTCATTTGATGAGGTCCTTAGTGATTTCTCGATTTATTAGCTGCTTTATCCTTGTTTCAAGGATTGTTTCTAGTTCTAGTATGATTTTCCCTTCTTCATAAATTTGATAATCCCTAGAAAAATCCCCATCTTAACTATAAAACCCCTTACTAAATCCCTATATATTGAATTAATACATTTCTAGTGTTATATGTGTATGTTAGCTAGAACCCTTTATTGTACCCTTTTATTATTATTGCACCCCTTTGTCACACACACACACACACACACACACACACACACACACACACACACCAAGGTGACCTAGTCTTAGGATCATATTTTCTCATATCATATGGTATTATGAATTGGATGTATTGTAAAGGGAGGTTTCCCCCACAAAGTGGAATATAATAATTGACGTTTTATCATTTTTAAGGTGTTGGATCATAACTTTTGGTTTCAGAGCATCGATCCTGGAGTTTTTTCATCTCCAAGTGAGTCATCTTAGAATTTTTTTCTATAATGTTTTTTCTAGGGTGATTCAAATAAAAATATTTTGAGGTTATTTAGACGACATATAAAAGTAGTTGTGGTTAAAATTTCAAGTCCTGGGTCATTATACGTTTGGAGATATATCCTATTGAAGATAGGGTTTTTGACTCATCTTGAATTCATTTTTAAATAGGTCATCTTGGGATTTTCTCTATAACTCTTTTTTTAGGAAGTTTTAGATAGTGAAATTTTTTGGAGAGTGAGGAGACATATCCTATTATAGGTGATCCAAATTTCTGATTATGGTTTCCTATACTTTCAAATATATAGTCCATGTAAGACAAGGCTTGTGACTAATCCTGAAATCAGTTTTAAAAGAGTTAGTTTGGCATTTTCATTGTAACACTTTTTTCTATGAAGTTTCTGAATGTGAAATTTTCTTAATCCTAAGGAGACATAGAATATTACATGTGAAACTTTTTTTGTACTTTTAAGCATTATAATTTGTGAGATATATCACGTGGAAGTTGGGGTTGTTTACTAATATTGAAATTAGTCTTAAATTAGACATTTTGGTTTTTTTTTTTCTATAACCTTTTATCAGTGAAGGTTCAAACTATGAAATTTTCAGGAGTTTAACAAGACATAGTATAATACCACAAATCAAAAATTCAGACTTAGAAGGGTTCAAAGTTTATATATATATATATATATTATAGACTCCAAATTAAGGGTTTGAAAGGTACATAACTTACAATTGGCATAAATTTTGATTGAAATATATGTTTTTGGTGATTCAAAAATCATGATAAAGAGAAAATAGAGGATTATTATTATTATTATCCCACGTGGATCCAAACATAATCGCAACTCCAAATAAAACTATAGAAATCTCACATTGTACATCAGAAGAAAATGAAGACTTTGAAAACAAGCTATCCCAATTAAAGAACCAAGTTGATGAAATGTTTGAAAACAAGCTATCCCAATTAAAGAACCAAGTTGATGAAATGTTTGAAAACAAGCTATCCCAATTAAAGAACCAAGTTGATGAAATGAGTGGTAGTATGTTGAAACCAATGGATTTATCATGTTCTTAGGAATGCCCAAAAAAGGAATTGGAAGATGAAATAAAAAAATAAGATGGATGAAAATAGGAAAGAGATGGAAAAGAAGATGTAAGAGAAGATGAATGAAAATTAGGAACATATGGAAAATAAGATGGATGAAAATAAAAAGAAATACAAAAATCCATGAATGAATTGCAAAAATCCATGTCTTCCATGATATTTCATGCTCTAGATGAGAGACTCTCTAAAGTAGACATTGAAATGCAAGGAAATCATGAAAATAAGGAGAACAATAGTGTTGAGACTCGATCACATATGGGGAGTAATTTATCATAATTGGAGAGCACAAATATTGAATCTCAAATTCATGATCATTCATTACTTCAAGATCCACCTCATCAAGGTTTCAATGTAGCACCAAGGAACAACTTCATTCCAAATATCGATATGACGAAGTTTAATGGTAAATATACTATAACATGAGTATTCTAGATGGAGCAATTATTTGATCTACACCAAACGCCAATAATACAAAAGGTACCTATTGCATATTTGTATTTATAAAATGATTAATTTGTGTGGTATTAATGGCTTTGTGAAAGAAAAACAAATTGTATTATCCCTTGGTCCATTTTTACGGATGAATTTATATCACATTATGGGGATATTAAAATCATCACATCCTTTAGTCAATTGATAAATCTTCAGCAAAAAGGCTCAGTTACAAAACACATTCAGCAATTCCAAAAGATCGGTCTCCGGGTAAAGAACATTCCCAGAGATAATTCTTTAGATCTATTTAAGGGAACTTTAAAGGAAAACATTCAACATGAGGTGTGTGTCTTCAAACCTAAATCCTTAGAGCAATCTTTCGTTATGGAAAGGAAAGTAGAAGTGAAATATGGATACTATAAGGGTGTCCACTAACAGTTAAATAGAGCACCATATTTTCTCTCCTAACCCAAGTCAACCAACAAGGTTGACACCTCAAAAAATGGATGAAAGAAGGGAAAAGGGACTATGTTTAAATTTTTATAACGAGTACAATAAGGGGCATAAATGTAGTGAGAAGAAATTATTCTGCATAGACCGTGAAGAGGAAGAATATCAAGAATTGGAACTAGCATCAAAAGATCTAGATCTAGAAGAAACTACTCCAATGCTATCTTGTCATGAATTGTCCAACATCATTACTCCACAAACCCTCAATATACAAGGATACATCAAAAATAAAAAGGTAACAATGTTGATTGATTCTAGTAGTACCCATAACTTCATCGATTACAAATTAGAAAAATATCTCAATTTCTTTGTACATATAGCACCATAGTTTCAAGTGATGATTGTAGATGGAGCTACCATAAACTATTCCACGGAGTTCCATAGTATTAAGCTCAATATGGGGGAGTATTTGTTTGGTAGTCCCATGATTTCCATCCAAATGGGTGGTGATGATATTGTATTAAGAGTCCAATGGTTACAATCACTGGGAACAATGACCCTTAATTTGCAAGATCTTTTCATGAGATTTTCGTCAAAAGGGAAGGAAATTGAGCTTAGAGGTATCCAAGGGAAACCCTCTATGGTGATAATCTCTAATACCATGACAAAATTACTCAAAAAGGGACACCATGGTGTAATTGCACAATTGTCCTGACTAGATGTTCAAACATATATATCCTCTACTCCAATGGATCTCCAAATAGTTATCAACAACCATTCCAAAGTATTTGGAGAGATTTATAAGGGTCTTCCAACTTTTATAAACCATACTATTTATTTTCAACCATGAAGTGTATCACCTAACATTAGGCCTTACATGTATCCATATGCACAAAAGAGTGAGATTGAGTGTATGATCTAGGAAACGTTAGATGCGATAATCATTTAACCTAGCCAAAGTTCTTTCTCTTCACTGGTAGTGATGGTTATAAAGAAGGATGGTCCATGGAATATGTGTCTAGATTATAGACAACTTAAAAAAATGATCATCAAAGATAAGTTTCCTATTCCTATCATTGATTAATTATTAGATAAATTGCATGGAGAAATTTTCTTTAATAAGTTGGATCTTCATTTGGGATATAATCAAATCATAATGAGGTAGGAGGACATTCCAAAAACAACATTTAGAATTGATGGGTGCTCAAATTGACATATTTTTATCACCCATCCAATAATTGTTTCTCACCTTTTTTCCATTTACACTTCCATATTCATAACGCTTTCCATCCACAATGATGTATTTTTGGTTAAGGTACAATCTCACCCAACATGCCATTTTCAATAATTATTCGTATACATTTTTCAGTAGATTAATAATTTTTTTGATAACACCGTTTTATAGGAACACGCTATGCAAGGACCTTCCTAACACGAGAGATGAAAAGTGAAGTTGTTGCAACTTTGGTCATTGTTGCAACTTTAGCCATTGTTGCAATTCCTAGTGCTGCAAATCACAGTGTTGTGACTTGTGATGTTGCAACCCTCACTAGGCCATTGTTGCAACTCCAAAAAATCTCACCAATGAACCATATAGTTGTCACCAAGGAACAACCAGTAAGCTAACAACCACTAGGAATATGATAAAGGAAATTGGGTGCCAGTATGGAAAGCACAACTCATCCACCACCTGACATTGTTGATTTTAGTCAACATGCACCTGTGTTTTTCCTTATTTCAGAAAATATAATATAACGATGAGAAAAATTGATCTGCGTGGCTATCCATCCATCTTCTTATCTCACTTTAGAAGTAGTCATTTTTGTTGAATTTTCTAATTTTCAGATCTGATAATTATTGCCTTATGATTTAAATGCTATTGTTATCATAGACTAATTACACACTGAAATTCTCAACAGGACTTAGCGAACTTGATGATAGGTTATTGTAATTAAATATTATATAAGAGCTTATATATTACAGTTGAGGGCCCCGATTTATATACTTGGGAGGAGTGCCCTTTCATTAATGGATATGTCTTTTCCATTATTATCTTTTCGTTAATTAATTTATTATTAATTATTTATATATTTATACATTATATTATAAATACATTATTTATATATTATATTTATGTTGATGATTATTTCCTCACATGCACATCTAATTAATATAGATCACTCCATCCTGGAGTAGGAAATGTGAGAGCACCTTGATTTTATCCACTCCTCGTCAAGAGAAAGACTACGCTTGGGCCATTCACCACTACCAAAGCTCTGTGAGTGAATGAGTCATAATTCATTGGTCAAATCAACATGACCAATGTTGCTAACTGGAGAAACATCAACAATCCCTCTCAGTGAGGGAGACATTCTGCATCACCCCAAGCTTGTATCGGAAGTATACAAACTTTGTTTTAGACAAAGGATTGGTGATAATGTCTGCAATATTCTCATTTATGGATATGTACTGGAGCTTTACTGCTCCCTTTTGTAACATGTCCCGGATGAAGTGATATTTTATCTCAATGTGCTTCAACTTGTCATGAAATATTGGATTTTCTAAAAGATTGACACAACTTTGATTATCACAGTCTATTAAGGTCGTCTCTATCTCTTGATCAAATAGTCTTGCAAGAAGTTTATGAATCCATACTACTTTATGACTTGTGACATTGTTGTGATATACTCTGCTTCTGTTGTACTGAGTGATACAAAAGTATGTTTTTTTCTAAATGAGGATATCATAGTTGATCCTAAGTTGAAGCAACACCCTTAAGTGTTCTTTCTATCCACTTCACTCCCTATCCAGTTAGAATCAATATACCCCTACAACCTCACTTCACCACCTTAGTCATATCTCAAACCATATCCAATTGTACCATGTAGGCACCTCAACACATGATTTGTTGCAACCCAATGGAAATGCCTTCGTTCAACCATGTATTGGATCAGGTTGTTCACTACAAATAAAATATATGTCCTGGTGTTAAATAGGTACATCAAGGATCCCATTAGCTATTTGTACATAGTGGGATGCACCATATATGAATATGAAGCGAAATCACTTAGCTTCTTCATATTTTTCAGCATAGATGCATCCATGGACTTGCAGTCCATCATATCGAACCTGCTCAAGATCTCAACTATGTACTTCCCTTATCTGAGGAAGATCTCACCTGGTTTCTGCCACACATCCAATCCCAATAAATAATGCATCAATCCAAGATCCTTCATCTAGAACTCAGAGGCCAACTCCCTCTTGCATTGATCGATGAGTCGGTTTGCTCCCTTAAGGAACAAGTCATCAACATATAACACCAATATCAAAGGATCACCATCAACAACCTTGTAGAAAAGGTTGGGATCTGCTTCACTCTTGGTGAAGCTCAAGTTCACCAAGTATCCAAAAAATGTCCCCTTCTTCCCTGAAGTCTCCAACTTCATCCTTTTCTCCTTGGGCACGTAAATGTAGACCGAACAACCAAAGATCCTAAAATGACTAACCTTTGGTTTCGCACTTGTGAAAGCCTCCTCAGGAGTCTTTTCCCACAATATCCGATGAGGAATCTTGTTCTAGACGTACATTATTGTACAATATGCCTCTCCCCATAAGAACATGGGTAAATCTTGATCATGAATCATGGCTCTGGTAGCCTCTACAATGAACCTATTATTCCTCTCTGCAACCCCATTTTGTTGTGGCTTGTAGGGAACAATAAACTCCCTCGTGATCCCTTCCTCATTGCAAAAATCATTGAATTCCATGGAATTGTAATCTCCTCCATCATCTGACCTCAACACCTTGATATTATTTCCCATCCAGTTCTCTACCTAAGTTGTGAACTCTTGGAATCTGTTGAATACTTTGTCCTTGGTCTTCATGAAGAATATCAATGTCTTCCAAGAGAAATCATCAATAAATATCACATAGTACAAGAATCCATCCAAATATGCAACTGTCATAGGTCCAGATACATTTAAATGTACTAGATCCAAGATACCCTTGGAATTGTTGGCATTTCTCGGAAAATATCCTTTGGAATTCTTACCAAGTGCACATCTGTTATAGCAAGATTTGCCTCACCATTGCTATCTTGCACAGAGGGCCTTTTTCCATTTCCCTATGTAGACTTATCATCCCTTTTTGATAAATCCAGAGCTAAAAATAAACATTTTTCCACATATACACGCCCTATCAGCTATACAACAAGCGTATACATAGGCTGCTCCACTACATCCAATGTACATCGGGATTTGTGCCAAAAAATACAAAAATGGAGTTGGGTTTCCATGTCACGACAAGAGATCTCTGATCCTTGGCCTTCCATATACTAGAAATGCTTCGACTCGGCCCTTTAGTTGCATTTTGAAGGCTATAAGAGCATAATTTCGAGCTATGGAAAAGAAGAGAAAGCATTCAACTTTGAGAGCAAAGTTACTCTGGATAAATTACTTCATATTGAGTCTGCATCCCTTTGTCCCTCAAGTCTGAACACAGCCCAAGCTCTTCCCCTATTGTTGAGAGAATCTCATTGCCTCTCTCTTTTGAGCTTGCCTTTGGTAGAGGATTGAAGTGATGGAGACCCAGCTGGAAGGAACTTGGTTTCTTGGTTTCGAACTATGCCGACACGGAAGTCTGTAATGTTGACATTTCTGTTGATCAATTATTAATAGAAATACTCCTTTCCCGTCCTATTGGTATCACACAAATATATGACTATTATCCATGGGCATGTTTGTAATGTTTATTAATGGATTATGTTATCTCATGTGCTAACCCCTTTACATTATCACTATATACTTGATTTGCTTGTTTGTTAAGAATTTATTGCAGGTATAAAGCTTTGGGTCGAAGTGATCAATGGTGGAACATCATCAAACGTTGGATCGAGGTAGGCCTCTTTCTTATCTTGCACATTAATTTATATAGCATACAATGGAATTGAGTTGATTTCTGCATTCATACCTATCTGTTGTGGTTTACCCTTGGCCATATAGATTTTTTCCCTCATAACAGAAATGGTGACTCTACTGGGGATAGATCTCCCTTCTAAGGGTTGAAGTACTTTTTATTATTGCATTGCTCTTTTTCCTTTGTGTTTCTTGTTGTATCACTTCTTAACAAATTTTGTTCACTCTGGGTCTAATTGTTTAGCCTTTTTGCCCTTTCTTGGCCTTGTTTTAAATCATGTACGCTCCTTTTTCCTTGACAATCACGTACACATGCATGCTGCCTCTCTGCAAGCTGCGTATATACACACTCTTCTCCTGAACAGTCCTGTATACCACTTTTCCTTGCTTGTTTTCTTGGTTTAGTGACTACTGGGTGAGTTTTGACGTTTGTTGAGCCTTCTTAGATCTCTGTAGTGCCTATTGAGCTTCTCTGGGTTGACAGGAAGCCTGTTGGGAGTTAAATTTATGGGCGTAGTCTTTCTCATTGTTTTTAATTTTTTGGTTTTTCCTTGAACCCTGGGCTATTTTCTTGGCTGCTTGGTATTTTGATCGAGTTATTTCGTTTATACACAGTAGAATTTATATATCAGGTTTCTTTTCGATCCATGCATTTTCTCTTTAGTATATTGAAAATACAAAAAAATAGGCATTTTTCATTGGTTAACATTTTTGTCTTTGAACATTTATCATTATCTTAGTACATTTAGCGAAAGATTTCATTTTACTTCTGAATTACAAAGTTGAAATTGAAAATTGTACTGTTTTTATTAGCATATCATTCATTGAAAAGTTAAAGGTAGACTTTGCATTATATTCATATTTATCTTTTGCAGAGTCATAACATCATGAGTTTCATTTCCATACCCTTTTGAGTAATCATGACCAATAAAATTTATGCTTTAAACTAAAATTGATTAGTCACGATTTTATTTTTAGGGTGCACAAACTAGCCTAGGACTTAGTGCCTTGGAATAGGATTTTGTGAGTAAACTTCTTCAAGGAAATTAAATCAACATATGTGTCTAAGACAGGGAGTTGAGAAGTCCATTGTATAATTGGTAATATCAAGAGGCTCCGCTCACACTGGAGTTAATCACAAGGTCACGCAAAGTTAGTTGAAGGGATAACCCCTAGATACTCACCCAACATCAGAGATATTTCTGTGGATTTATTCGTATTTGGGGATCTTGCTAGTACCCATACCTCTGTGAGAGGCGGTGCTTTCAAGGTTTCGAGCTTTGCTACACTACCCATACGGTGATCCAAACTTACAAATGATTGCATTTGCATCGGTTATGCAGTGTTTTATTATTTGTTTGACTTAGGTATCTCATAGGTTACTTGCAGGGGTTATTATGCTTGCATCCTGGGTCAGATAGAGGTCAGACAACACACAACCTTTATGGAGGATTACCTCTCTGGGGGAATCTGATGGACTGGTTGTTAATCCCACAAGGGCCTCTATAACTGATTATGTTACCTCCAAACTTTAGCAAGGAGTCTCAGGTCCCTCTTGGACGAGGCATACCTTCTTTAGCGAGGGAGGGAACTCGGCCACTTTAGCCCGTTTGCATGCGTATTGGCCGTTTGACTCTTTGATTATTAGTTGACCATAGGATTCCTTGTTGATTATTTTTTATCATGGATAGTGGAGTTCCTTTTTCTCCCTCGTTTACTGCTACCCCCCCCCCCCATGACGTTCATGGGGGAAAATCTGTCTGCTTTTTATTATGGTATGCAAAATTATAATACTTAGTCAATGCCTTGGGTATCTGATTATTTTTCTCATGGTATGTTTGATATGTCTTCGCACTTGCCATCCTATGTCTTGCCTCCTTATGTGAATACAAGATTTGGTTTTGGGGGCATGATGCCTCCTTCTTATCCCTCTCTGTTTGGTGGGAGTCATATCCTTCAAACACCTCTTATGGTAGGAGGTTGGAATCTTCCTTCCTATGAATCCACTATGCGAGACATAAGTGCCAAATTAAGCAATCATTCTACTTGCTACACTCCGTCCACTTATCCTTCTTCCACTATGTCAATTCCTACGAACACTTTTCCCATGGCAGACCTCCATCTTCCCTCTGGTGTTTCATCTGAGGGGAGTTATTTTTATAGTATGGGCAACCCCCCTCACAAAGTTCCTTCGTCTGGGGGAAACATATATCCTCACATGAGTAATCCTTGTCATGTCACTTTGTCTTCACAAATGTATTCCTTAGTGTCGATTCCCTTACAACCATTTATGAACCAGTATGGAGGAGGATACTATCCTATCGGATAGGAAAAAGGTGTAAACCAGGATCCTTCCTAGCTTGTGATTTATCAGAACCAATATTTCCTTGGACCTTGGTCTCAAATGTTGCAATCTACCACCGCCACAATTCCAGTCACTGCATGTCATACTAGCATTGTATCACCAACCTCTACTATTCATGTTGAAGATTGGTCGACAACCTCTGCGAGTCATGTGGAAGACTTGCAACCAGTCGTTACAATTCATGTTGGGGGCACATGTCTGGTCATTGCTAGTCACACTGCACATACATCGCCAACCTATGCTAGTCATGTTGGGGATCCACCACCAACCTCTGCTAGTCATGTTGAGGATTCATCACCAACCTTTGCTAGTCATGTTGAAGATTTGCTACTAGCCTCTGCAAGTCATGATGGGAGAATGTCACCAGCCATCGCAAGTCATGCTGGGGGCATTCATATGATTGAGAAGCCTAGACATCTCAGACGTAAGCCTAGACTCCTTTGCAGGATTTGTGAAGGAAGTCACCTTACTCATTTATGTCCTATTACTGCTGGGATACCAAAAACATGGGGCTCACCTAAGGGCCCTTCGGGTTCTGAGGCATCTATGGTTTCACAAAACTCTGTTCCTTATTTGGTTGATACAACAGTCATGTTGATGCAATCTTTGGATGACACCCCTTTCCCTTTAAGGGTTGATGCATCTGTTGACCTTGTTGTCTCACATCCCGTTCAAACTGTGGTCATGTCAATGCAATCTTCAACCGACACCTCTCCTATGTTCAAGGGCGATGCGTCTCTTGACCTTGTTGTCTTGCATATTGTTCAACCAACGGTTGTGTCGATGCATTCTTCGACCAACAACACTCATGTTGTTAGGGGTGATGCACCTCTTGACCTTTTTCTCTCGCATCCTATTGAACCAATGGTTGAGGAAGTGGTCATATCGATGAAATATTCGATCGATCCCACTCTTCTCTTGAAGAGTGACAAGTCTAAGGAGGCGGTCGTGCCAATGCAATTTTTGGTCGATCTCCCTCTTATCGTTCTGGTTCTATACCTTCTATGCCATGTACTTAGCATTTCTATTACTTCACCTTCTGAACTAGAGAGAGTTTTACTCTTCCCGAGTTCTCTCCCTCCAAGTCTTGACGAGGTTCCCTTTGATTGGGATGGTCTTGTGGGGTATCCAATGCCTTTTCCTATGTCTTTTCCAGAAAGAGACGTTATTCGATATAACACGGGGATGATAACCTCCGTTAGCACTTTTCCCTCCTCAACTTGGAGATATTTGGGTCTTCCCAAGCTTGGGTCAGTTCTTCATAAGATACCGACATTCCACAGAAGGTCTGCACGGGAGCCTTGGCTTCCCCCTTGGCTTGCCTCCTAGAATATTCTAAATGAGTCTTAGTTAAGCTCTTTTCCGACTAGTCTAAAAACCGAAAAGATTGCCGAGTGATTTGTCCCTTTCACACTAGTTAAACTGGACTTGAAATTTCATGAGTCTTAGTTAAGCTCTTTTTTGACTCATTATCAAAAATAGAAAAGATCGTCGAGTGAACTTGTCTTTTTCACACTCGTAAATTGGATTTGAAAAGACGTCTATTTGGCACAAGTTTACCCCTTTTTCACACCAAATAGACTAAAAGACATAAAAAAGGATAATTTTTTTTGGTGTTAAGTTGTGATTGTGTCTCATGCCCTCACTTGCAGTATTGAGACTTCAGTCGGTTCTCGCTTTGTGTTATAAACCATTGCCTAAGAAGTTTTTCACCCTAAACCAAGTAGAGCCTTGTTTATATCCTTCACAATTTGACACCCTATACCCTGGAGGAAACATCACCCCGAGTGTCCATCTCCCGCATGCATTTCCTTGCATTAAGAATAGGTACCTTCCACTCCTGGAACTAGTTTTGCTTACTTGCAACACATGTTTCCTCCTCTGTATCATAACATTCATTTGTTATGAAAAAAAAAAAATGGGCGGGATGGAAGTACTATATTATAATTAGAAGCAGTCGTGTCGCCTTTGAACAGAGTACAAAATTATTGATTCCTTGTGTCATCATAATTTTGGGTTTTAGCATGGCCTTAGGAAGTTGATCTCATTACAAAGTTTTATCTACCGTCTGGTTACTCTTCCAGTCCCTATAGAGAACGTTATTGATGCCTCCTGCATCTAATCATCACATCATTGAGTCTATGTTGTCGAAGTCCACCACATCTCTCATGCTCTTATTTAAAGGAAGTCTCACAACCTACGTCGGCCACTCCTCAGAAATATTGGCTTTACATGTCGTCCATACCCTCAGTTTGTCTTAGAATCACATGATACTATGGTCTTATCACGCACCCTAGCCCTACTTGTGTCATCAGTAGGTCACCTTGAACCCAACAATCGACATTTCATCATTGGTCATTGACTGGGTGGTTTCCCTTGTGTTCAACAACAATACATCTATTCACACTTTGGGATTCATGCAGCTTCTTCGATGCCATTAGCCTTATTAATGGTTTCCTCGCCTCTTTCAACAATTTTCATCATCGGCTACTATTCAGAGGGTATTTTTCGTGCACTGCTTGCATTTGATACATGCGAAAGATGCACAAGGTTGTTGGTTCGTGAACATGTTCTTCGTCTGATCTCCACCAAATCATGAAGCTTATGCTTTGTTACTTGTGATGACTGATGAGAGATGCCTTAATTCTCTCCTCTTAGCAGGTCCCTTTCCATCGACTTCAACTCATATATTCTGGATACGAGACCTAGAGTTTTATGGGTACCTTGAGGCTTGCAGTCATTATTACCAAACTCTCTCGCCATTGACAGATGGGAATACATCAATGTCTCATGATCAATGGATTTCTCAAGTGTTTGACACCGACTCCTTTATTCACACTTGTACGAATGTACTCGATGCCTTGATACCTACTTTCATTATTGGTAGGTTGTATCGCATTTGTTAATGATATACCTCAAGGACCGGTGATCAAACGATGTCTCATTATGTTCGACCTCAACTCCTTTATTCACATGATGTAGACTTGCACCCTTGGCGGATAGTGTAGAAGACTTGAAGACATCACTATGTGGCCGCAACTTCCCTAAGTTTTTGCTTCCCTTTGATTGGACCAGCACCTATTCGAGTTTAGTGATCATGGGAGATCAAATTGTACTACATGGTATACAAATATCTTCAGATTGATTTTGAGACTGGTTTCACTAGGCCCTGTTCTTGACTATGACAGATTTTGGCATATAACCGCAATTGTATCTGCCTATTCATGGCCACAAACACTTACTTGGTATATTTTCCACATGGATTTGCATTGTATTCTTGGCAGCCATGTATGCAAAGTCAGTACAGAATGTAATGAGCAATCGAGTTCGTCCAGCTGGTTCTCTACCACTCCACTCCTGGGTTATTTATAATGTATTTCAAACATCGCAGATACTCCTCTGATCTCACACATTAGGGGGCATCTGTTATAGAAATATTTTCCTCACCATTGCTATCTTGCACATAGGGCCTTTTTCCATTTCCCTATGCAGACTTATCATCCCTTTTTGATAAATCGAGATCTAAAAATATACATTTTTCCACATATACATGCCCTATCAGCTATACAGCAAGCGTATACATAGGCTTCTCCACTACAGTCCGTGTACATCGTGATTTGTGCCAAAAAATACAAAAATGGAGTCGGGTTTCCATGTCACGACAAGATATCTCTTATCCTTGGCCTTCCATATACTAGAAACGTTTCGACTTGGCCCTTCAGTTGCATTTTGAAGGCTATAAGAGCACAATTTCAAGCTATGGAAAAGAAGAGAAAGCATTCAACTTTGAGAGAAAAGTTACTCTAGAGAAATTACTTCATATTGAGTTTGCATCCCTTTGTCCCTCAAGTCTGGACACAATGTTCAACCCCTAAGCTCTTCCCCTATTGTTGAGAGAATCTCATTGTCTCTCTCTTTTGATCTTGCCTTTGGTAGAGTATTGAAGTGATGGAGACCCAGGTGGAATGAAATTGGTTTCTGGGTTTCAAACCATGCCGACACGAAAGTCTATAATGTTGACACTTCTGTTGGTCAATTATTAATAGAAATACTCCTTTCCTGTCCTATTGGTATCGTGCAAATATATGATTATTATCCATGGGAATTTTTGTAATGTTTATTAATGGATTATGCTATCTAATGTGATAGCCTCTTTACATTATCACTATATACTTTATTTTCTTGTTTGTTAAGAATTTATTGTAGGTATAAAGCTTTGGGTCGAAGTGCTCAATGGTGGACCATCATCAAACGTTGGATCGAGGTAGGCCCCTTTCGTATCTTGCACATTAGTTTATATAGCATACAATGGAATTGAGTTGATTTCTACAGTCATCCCTGTATGTTGTGGTTTACCCTTGGCCATTGAGAGTTTTTCCCCCATAACAACATCCTCTACAAATTCCATCATCCTCTACTTGAAGCTATGGAAGTTCTGTGACCATCTTCTTTAATGTTGGTAAAGTCCTGTAACGTAAGTGTGCAAATGTCTGATGCCATAGCTCACACAAACTAATGTTTTCTTATACCAATGCCTAGGTTGTTCATCCCAACAATCTGTATATACCTACCTATCGAACACCAATATTTGTTGCAAAGTCTATAGCAGTTCTATTAGTTATCACGGTGTGACCAATCGCATCTTGCAGAGAAACAAAGAGTGACCAAAATATTTGGTCACACTATGTAGTGCAATCCTTAAGGAGGTCACGCCATGTAATTAGGGAATGTCATCGATCTCTGTGCACAGGTGTTATAGAAAGATTTGCCTCACCCCATGTAATCTTGCACAAAGGCCTTTTTCCATTTCCCTATGCAAACTTGAAGTCCCATTTTGCAAATTCCAGGGATAAAAACATGATTTTTCCACATATACGTGCCCTGCCTATATTACATCGTGTGTATATGCACGTTGCACCACTACAGCCTACGTACATCGGGAAATGTGCCCAAAATTGAAAAATGGTGTTGGTTTTCCATGTCACATCATGAGATCAATGATCCTTGGCCTTCCATATACTGGAATCGTTCTGACTTGGCCCTTCAATTCCACTTGAAGGGTATAAATGGGCCAAATCCAAGCTATGGAAAGGAGGAGAAAGAAGAGCAAAGTTACTCTGGAGAAATTATTCACTTCACATTGAGTTTGCATCCCTTTGTCCTTTAAGTCTGAACACATTGTTCAAACCCCAAGATCTTCCCTTATTGATTGAGAACTTCATTGTATCTCTCATATGATATTGCCTTTGGAGGAGGATTGAAGTGGTGGAGGCCCAGCTGGAAGGAAATTAGTTTCTCGGTTCCGAACTATGCTAACACGAAAGTTTGTAACTCATTCACTTCTTCTGATTATATCTTAATATAAATACTCTTTTCTCATCTAATTAATATCTCGTAAATATTTGAATTATTATTCCATGGGCGTTTTTGTTATGAATGTTTATGGATTATTCTATTGAATGTGCTAACATTATATATTATCACCATATGCTTTTGTTTCTTGGTTGTTGAGGACTAGTTGCAGGTATATTTATTTGGGGAAACTGCTCGATGGTGGACTTCATCGAATGTCTTGGCGAGGTAGGCCTCTTATCTTGTCTTGTTAACATATTTGTTTATATAGCATACTTGATATTAGAGTTGATTTCTGCATTCATTTTCATCTATTGTGGTTTACCCCTAGCCATAGAGATATTTTCTTCGTAACAACAGGTTGCTCGCAACCATGACCGTACAATTTCAAAAAATAAAATATCTGAAGCAGATCTATCAGATCTAGCACTGAAAGATTTTAACTAGTTTCGGAAAATACTTAGTAGCAGATCAAGAAAAAAGAATGGGGATCACAATAGGAAAGCATGTTGAGAATATGAAATTAAAAAAATTGAGGAAGAAAGCTAAATAAAAAGATATGATACAATGTTGAGTTTTCTTATTTCCATATCTAATAATTTTTTCCTTATGATTTAAATGCTACTATTATCGTAGAATAATTACACACTGAAAATCTCAAAAAGACTTAGCGAACTTGATAAGAGGTTATTGTAAGTAATTTTTTTTTTTTTTTTACTGGGGGAATCGACAACTCGCGGTTCTTGTACTCGCGTGACATGGGGTCGATCCCCGTCGTCTACCACTATAACCCCAGGTGCAACCACCCAGCTCGCAAGAATGGCGCACAAGTAAATCCGGGTGAGAATCGAACATGAGACTTCATTTTTTACAAATTTCCTTCCATTTACACGACCAAGGAAATTGTATAAATTGCCAATCCGTCTACACCCGTGCAGGCTATTGTAAGTAAATATTATATGAGATGATATATTACAATTGAGGGCCTCAATATATATACTTGGGCGGAGTGTCCTTTCATTAATGGATATGTCTTTTCCATTATTGTCTTTTCGTTAATTAATTTATTAGTAATTAATAATTATTGATTATCCATATATTTATACATTATATATTATAAATATATTATTTATATAATATATTTATGTTGATGATTATTTCCTCACATGAACGTCTAATTGATATATATTACTCCATCCTAGAGTAGGCAATGTGAGAGCTCCTTGAGTCTATCCACTCCTTGTCGGGAGAAAGGATACGCCCGAGCCATTCACCACTAGCAAAGATCCATTAGTGAATGAGTCATTTTTCTTTGGTCAAATAAGCATGACCAATCTAGGAGAATGTATGATCGATGTTGCTAACTGGAGAAACATCAACAATTTTGTATAAATACGCCTGCTCTCATTGAGTTAGGGGACGAAAAGAAAATCAAGAAGTAGTTTGTAAGACAAAATTATATTGAAGCTCGATCTTTTCATTTAATCAAAGTTTTGTTTAGTTCATCTTCAATTGATGGAATGTTGAGTGTTTGAGCATATAATTCATTCTTAGACTGGTACCTTTTTTAAGGAGTAAATTCCCCCTCCTTAGCTTGACACTATTTGTATCTTTTACATTCCATATAAGTAGTTATAATTACATTTCTATTTTCTTATTTATTTCTAGCAATTCCTTCATTAATATCTCGTTGTTCTCCATTGTTGTAACTTATGATTGCTAATATTGCAAGGTAGTGATATTTGATTGATAAGAAAGTGGTTTTATTTTCTCTTCCTTATATATTTCCAACAATTCCTCTATAAAAATATCGCGCTCCAACTCTGTTGTTTCCGCATTGTTGTAACTCTACCACTGCCACTTTATGAGGACATTTTTTAACCTTGATTGTTGAATGATTGAAGTGTAGTTGTAATATCTTTCATTATCATTTATTTTCAGAAATTACTCTATTAACTTTGTTGTAGCATTAGTGTTACCTTCCTGTGATTTTAGTTGTTGTAACTCGTGTTGCAACTCTTACTGGTGCAACTCTACATCTGGATTTTTAATTAACAACTGTGTGGTTTGGAAATTTAGATAGATTATTTTCCTTGTTTACAAGCATAGTGTGGTTTGATTCTTATAATTTTAGGTACATGAGCCATAACATAGCTATCGCGATAATCAAGATCACTTTAATACTTGGATAAGTCACCTTTAGTTTCTTGCAAGAGTGATTTACTTTTCTGCAAGTGTGATTTACTTTCCTGTAAGAGTGATTTACTTTTCCACAAGTTTGATTTTGATACAGGTGGATATCAATGGCCACCAACCTTTTCCAACTCCCTCAAAACAGTTTTCTGACAATTTTGGCAATTTACTATTTTTAGCAATTTTTAACTTCCGGGGTCATTTTGAGGGCCTAAATGAAGGATTTTCGGGAGTGATATTCTCAATGAAATCCAAAGTATCTAATTGAGCCCCCGAAATTAATATCCTCAACGATACCTTTCCAACGGGATATCGTGTGCCTAAAATGAAGATCGTATGCAAAAGTTACGACCCTGGGAAGTTGATGTACTAAATTACCCAAATGGGGCCCACATGACTTTTGGCGCCTCATCTCCTAGGGTTAGGTTTTTGTATGTCTATGGTTTTTGAAATTCATGTTTATTGTAAAAATTCCTTTACATTCTCATTTTAATCATCTTCTTGCAAATGAGCGCAACCATCACATCTCTTCTCAGAGATAAGCCACCACCATTCCAACAAGCTTGTTTTCCATTGCATTTTATAGTTTCATCTTATTTCCTTATTGAATAGAAAACTAGTTTTATTGTATCTCTATTATTATGTTTTAATCATATTTTAATAATCTATATTCATTTCGTTCTACTCATAAAATCTGGATCAGTGGTATCAAAGCGGTCTGCTCCTTGTCGTCTTAATGCATGTCCCCAACGAGGTTAAGGTACAAAGAACTGGGTCTCAAGCTTGTTTCTCTTGAGGAAAAAATCTCTCTCATGCCCAAACAACCTCTCATTGCAAGAGAAAATAAATATGATGGGACAAGAGATCCTTTCAAAATGTTTCTTGTGGAATCCCTCACACAATAGAGGAACGAGATGATGGATAGTTTTGCGCAAATCCTTCGAGGACTACCAACAGACAATGCATATTCCTCGAGCAGAGGTGCCTCCCCCTTCAAGGTACAAATCAACTTCGATATTCCTATATTTGAAGGTCATATAGACAGAAATGTTGTAGAAAAGTGGTTGAATCTACTAGAAGGGTATTTTTCTATCCATAACTTTTCAAATAGAGAAAAGATTACTTTTGCACTTCTCAAAGTTGTTCCCCATGTCAAATATTAGTGGGAAATTTTTTGTGAGAAAAAGGAAACAAAGGAACCCACATTATTTAGAGTCACGGCCACCTGGGAATCCTTCAGGGATTCTATTAAGGAACAATACTACCCTGTTAGAAGTTATGATGACTTGTATACCAAATGGACCACATTATTGCAAGAAAGAGACCAAGTAGTGCCAAAGTTCACAAATATCTTCCATACCTTGCGCACCAAGATGGGTATCAAATATTCAGAGAGACATATAGTGCTCAAGTCTCATGGTTCTATACATAGATAAATCCAGACCAAAATGGAATTTCTGGACATCTCATCCTACGGTGCGACCTACCGATATGTCATCAAAATCGAGCAGAAGTTTAAACAAAAGACGCGGCAATTTGGGCCTGGGAACCCCTCACAACAAAATCCAGGAAGGGGTGGCCCCAAGACACAGAACAAAGGACAGAGAAAAGATGGACAGTATCAAGACAACCAGTCCAAGCCGCAAGAAAAGAAGGACATCAAAATAACAAATAAAGATACCTGGAATTGGTGCGACTTCCATAAGAGCCCTTGGCATAACACTATTAACTTCTTCTCAAATCAGTCGCTGGTGGCCGAAGTGAAATCCTCTAAATCATATCCAAGTTTTGACTCTGATTCAGAACCAAAAGGGGGAAGATGGATCATTGACGCGGAACCCAGTGCCACTGTTGCTACCACCAAGCTCCATCTTGGTGAACCAGATGAACCATAAGAAGGTCAATGCTTCCTCCATTCACAAATGCGGGTAAAAGGAGCCCCGTCGCACTTCATCATTGGTAGCAGTATCCATAAGAACCTCATATTAGTAGAGTTCGTCAAGCAGTTGACCCAGCCGACAACACCACACCCACAACCCTACACCATTGGATGGCTCCAACAAGGAAGCGACCTCTGCGTCATCCAACAGTGTCGACTATCGTACGGAATCAAGCCTTTCAAAGATGAGGCATTGTGTGATGTTTCTCCTCTCAAAGCTTGTAATGTTCTTTTGGGCCAACCTTATTTATGGAAACGTCATGTTGTATATGAGTCTAGGCCTTGTAGTGTTATTATTACTTTGAATAGGAAATTTTACATGATACCCAAGGAAGTCCCTCCTAGTGTTATTTCCTTGATCTCTGCCAAGCAATGTAGGAAGGTCATCTCTTAGACCAGGGAATATTTCTTCTTCGTGATTCACTCTCAGAGTGAGCGAAAGATCGAAGCCACATCCAGGGCCTCCACAGCCAATCTCTCCATAGAACATAAGAAATTGGATAAGGTCGTGGAATAATACTCAGATATCTTCGCCTCTCCTACTGGGGTACCTCTGCACTGTCAGGTCAAGCATCCCATCAATATGAACCCAGGTTCATCGCTACCCAATGGGTCAGTCAACCACTGCTCTCTATTAGAAAATGAGGAGATCAAGAGGAAGATCCAAAAACTTCTCCATAAGGGGCACATACGTCCCAACTCATTTCCTTCTCGGAGCCCAATCATGCTGGTGCAGAAGAAATATGGGACCTGGCAACTCTGCATTGATTACTAGGACCTGAATAAAATCACAGTCTGAAACCGGTACTCGATTCCCCAAATCGATGGCCTCCTTGATTAGCTCATGGGGGCCAAATACTCCAGTAAGATTGATCTAAAGTATGGCTACCACCAGGTCCCAATAGAATAGACAGATGTATGGAAGATCACCTTCAAGTCAAAAGAAGGTCTTTTTGAATGGTTGGTCATGCCCTTTGGTTTGAAAATGCTCCAACAATTTTTATGAGGATGATGGGCAATATCCTAGGACATATCACCAATACTTTTGTAGTGGTGTATCTGGATGACATCCTCATCTACAAAAAGACTTGGGTGGAACACTTGCAACATATTCAGTAGGTTCTACACACCCTATGGCAGCACAAACTATATGCAAACTTGGGAAAATGCTCCTTCGGCATGGAAAGGGTCCATTACTTAGGCTACATCGTTCATCGACATGGTGTGCATGTGGATCCAGCCAAGATCCAGGTCATCTATGACTGGCTAGCCCCAACCACACTTACTGAACTTTAGAGCTTCTTGGGTCTCGCCAATTTCTATCGCAGATTCGTGTTTGGATTCTCTCATATCACATGGGCCCTCAGCCAAGTAACTAGGGGTGGCGGTAAGGAAAAATTTGTGTGGGGCTTGTCCCAAAAACAAGCCTTCGATTACTTGAAGAAGAGTTTGTTCTCATCCCCAATACTTTCATTACCGGACCTGCAACATCCCTTTGAGATCAAGACAAATGCTTCATACTATGTTGTGGGCATCATTCTCACTCAACACGACCACCCTGTGGCATATCATAGTGAGACACTATCAGATATTGTTCGTAAGTACCATACTTAGGACAAAGAAATTTAATCCATTGTGCAAGCCTACCTCCAGTGGAGACATTACATTCTTGGGAAGGAGACAGTCATCCACACTTATCAAAATCCACTACAGTTCATGCAAACCCAAGGAAAATTGCAAAATGACTGCCACCATAAGTGGTCCACATAATTACAACAGATCCACCTCAACATCAAGTATAAAACATGAAGTACCAATCGAGTTATTGATTTCCTCAGTTGACCTCCAGTTGCAGCACTCACCATGGTGCTAGACTCTTGTGGCCACGAGACCTCCAGATGGCCCCATCTCTACGAGACAAACCTTGACTTCTCCACCACCTACCAAATGTTGGGCGCCAACTTAGTGGTCGCTAATTTCCATATTCAAGATGGGTTTTTGTGTCATATGGGCCATCTCTGTGTTCCATCAAGTGATCACGTGAAGATGATTTGGGAAGCTCACTACATTCGGGTGACAAGACACTTTGGTGTCGAAAAGACAGTGGCAGTGTTGCAAAAACATTTCTACTGGCCGAAACTTTGACAGAATCTCGGCAAGTATATTAGGTCTTGCACCACTTGCACTATTGCCAAACCGACCACTAAGAAATAGGGCCTATACACCCCTCTGCCTACTCCTTACAAGCCATGGGAATCCATCTCAATGGACTACATGTCGGGCCTCCCGTCCACCAAGAGGGGAAATGACTTTGTTTTTGTGGTTGTTGATCTCTTTTCCAAGATAGCGATTCTAGCTGCTTGCAAGAAGAACATCACAGCATAAGCCACTTCCAAGATCTTCTTTGAATGAGTATGGGTACATTTTGGGATCCCACCAACCATTATCTCATACTGTGACAGTCAGTTCCTCGGCACATTTTGGTCGATCCTCTAGTCACTGCCGGATACCAAGCTCACCAAATCCACTTCCACCCCCAGACAGATGGCCACACTAAGGTTGTCAATCGGATGATCGTACATATCCTACACATGTACAATTCAAAAAACCCCCACACATGGGATGAGAGTCTTCCCTATGTCTAGCATAGATACAACCGAGCCCTGCATATCTCAAATGGACACAACCCCTTTCAGGTGGGGTTGGGATTCCAACCATTGGGCCCCACAGATGTTGCACTACCCCTGGTGACCACCTCGGCTGACTAGTCACCTGCTCCACCAAAAGCTGACAAAGCTACCCGGTTCATCGAGTGGAACCAACACATCCACCAATAGGTTCAGGATATTCTACATAAGTCTAATGCCAAGTAAAAGTAGTGCCATGATCAACATCGTGTGCCGCATAAGCTTAAGGTGGGAGACAAATTTTGGTTTCACTTGTAGAAATAACACCTTACAGGGATCCATCAGAAGCTTCTCCCACTCCGTTATGGGTCGTACACCATCACCAAGGCTCTGGGTGAAAATTATTTTGAGCTCAATATTCCCCCTTTCCTTGGCCTGCACTCAGTCTTCAACGTGGCTCTCCTTCAACCATATTTCCCACCATTATTAAACACCTCAGAGATAAAAGAGAAGATGACACCAACAAAGATCAACCCTGAATGAATGCAATAGGAATCTAGTGATCAAATTTTGGAAACACAGATCAAGGGCACTCGACAACAGAGGATCCATCTTTATCGAGTCGTCAAAGCAGGGAAACTCCTGTACCAAGGCAAGTGGCGTACGCGGGGCCAAATTCAACAAAAATTTCCTCATATGACAGGGAAAATCAACGCAATGGAGACCATTTCTTCCTTAGGGGGGAGGATTTATCTAGGTGGATATCGGTGGCCACCTACCTTTTCCAAGTCGCTCAAAACAATTTACTGGCAATTTTGGCAATTTACTATTTTTAACAATTTTTAATTTCTGGGGCCATTTTGATGGCCTAAATGAAGATTTTTCGGGATTGATATTCTCAATGATAGGAAAAGGCTCTGATTGAGCCCAAAAAATGAATCTCCTCAACGATACCTTTCCAACGGGCTGTCGTGCACCTAAAACAGATATCGTATGCAAAAGTTACGACCCCAGGGAGTTGATGTACTAACTTACCAAAATGGGGCCCACATGAATTTTGGCACTTCATCTCCTAGTGTTAGGCTTTTGGATGTCTAGGGTTTTTGACATTCTTGTTTATTGTAAAAAGGCCTTCAGAGCCTCATTATAATCATCTTCTTGCAAATGAGTGGAGTCATCACATCTCTTCTCAGAGATAAGTCGCCAACATTCTAACAAGCTTGTTTTCCATTGCATTTTACAGTTTTAGCTTATTTCCTTATTGAATAGAAAACTTGTTTTACTGTAACTCTATTATTATGTGTTAAACATATTTGAATAATATGTATTCATTTCGTTATGCTCATAAAATCCAGATCATATTTACTTTTCTGCAAGAGTGATTTAATTTTCCGCAAGTCTGATTTACTTTCTTGCAAGAGTGTCATTTAATTTCCTGCATCATGTGCTTTCATTTATGCAAATGTGGATTTAACATAGTTCCGTTTAGTGACTTGTTAAAGTATTTTGGTATATTTATTTGTAATATTCATTTGAAATTACTACAACTCTATTCTAGGTGGAAATTGGTGGCCACCTATTCCACTGGCTCAAAACTTCAGGGGCCGTTTTGAGGCCCTACACAATGTTTTTTGGGCTTGGAATAGTCACACTATGGGTTTTAGCCTCAATGTGATGACAACATGTGTCGTCATTAGATATACCTTTACAAATAGCTATCGCGTGCCCCAAATGGAGATTGTATGCAAAAGTTATGTCAAAGGGAAGTTAACGTATCAACTACCCCCATCGAGGCCCAAAAACCTTTTAGCGTTTTATCTTCTGGGGTTAGGGTTTTGGATTTTATTTATGTTAAAAAGGCCTTTGGAGCCTCATTGTAAAAATCATCTTCTTTCAAATGATCATAGCCATCATATCTCTTCTCATAGATAAACTACTAGCGAGTTCCTTTCCTCTACATTTTTACAGTTTCTATACATTTTTGTCATTAATAAAAATTGTGCATTATTGTATTTTTGTGTATTTTCTTATTATATTTCCTCCTTCATTTCATTCTAAAAATAATCTAGATCATTGGTATTAGAGAAGGATGCTCCTTGTTGTTTCTTAGTGCATGTACCACACAAGGTCATGGTATAGAGAGTTGGGTGTCTAGGTAGTTTCTCTTGAGGACAACCATCCAAAGCGACCTCCCATGGTGGAAGAAAAGAAAAAAATGGGGTAACAAGATTCTATTAATAAGTTGTTGGAGGAATCCCTCATGCGACAGAGGGATGAAATGATGGAAACAGTTTCCCAAATCCTTCGATGAATTTCGATAACAACAGACACATCTTCATCAAGAAGCCACTTTGGAAGAGCCACCCCTCTCAAGCTACAAGTTAGTTTTGACATTCCCTTTCAAGCTACAAGTCAGTTTTGGCATTCCTATGTTTGAAGGTCAGATATATTCATATGCTTTGGAAAAGTGGTTAAATCTACTAGAAGGTTATTTCTCTGTCCACAATTTTTTTGAAAGGAAAAAGATCACCTTTGTGCTTCTTAAGGTTGTCCCCCATGTCAAATATTGGTGGGAAACTTATTGTGAGAAAAATTGGACAAAGGAGCCTGGAATGTTCGAGGTCAAACCCACTTGGGATTTTTTTATGGATGCGAATAAGGAACAATATTACCCTATTGAAAACTATGATGACCACTACATTAGATGGACTACACTGCATCAAGAGATGGGCCAAATAGTGTCTGAGTTCACAAATACCTTCCATATCGTGTGCACCAAACTGGGTATCAAATACTTCGATTGGCATCTAGTTCTAAAATACCATGGGGCTCTACATAGGTAAATCCAAACTGAAATGGAGTTTCTGGACATCTCACCACTGGGAGTCGTTTATCGATATGCTGTCAAAATCAAGCAGAAATGTAAGTAGCATATAAATCGGGAATTTGGGTTTACAAATACACAACAACCAAAGTATGGTAAAGGAAACCCTAACTCATAGAACAGTCAACCTCAAGACAACCATTTCAAGCCACAGGGAAAGAAGGGTAATGGGAAGATGAAGAAGGACACTAGGAAGTGGTGTGACTTCCACAAAATCCCTTGGCACAACACTAATGAATATCTCTCAAAACAATCATTGGTGGTCGATCTAAAAGAAATAGAGTCAATCCCTAACTTGAACTATGATTCAAAAAATAATAAAAGGAAACAAATCATTGATGAAAAACCTACTACTACTATCGCGACCACAATAATACAACCAGAAGAACCAAAGGATCTTGAGGAGGGGGAGTGCCTCTTCCATTCATATATGTGGGTGAAGGGAACTTTGTTGCATTTTATTGTTGATACAAGAAGCCAGAATAACCTAATATCAGCAGAGGTCATCAAGTATTTGGATTTTCTGACAATACCACACCTGCGGCTATACAACATCGGTTGGATTCTCCAGGGTCGAGATATTCATGTTAGCCAACAATGTCGCATGTCTTATGGCATCAAGCCCTTCAAGGATGAGGTACTGTGTGATGTTTCCCCATTGGAAGTCTATGATATTCTATTAGTCCAGCCATATATGTGTAAGCATCATGTTTTTTAGAAGTCTCGACCCCATAGTGTCATTGTTACTATGGGGGGTCAGATCTATAGGATACCAGAGGTAGTCCCAACTACTGTTCTGACAAAATAGTGTCGCAAAGTAATCTCTCATACCACAAAGTTTATCCTTTTCACAATCTGGTTAGAATGTGAACAAAAGGATGTTGAAACCACTACATCCTCATTCCAAGACCTTTCTATCCAACAAAATAATATTGTAGAGGAGCACAAAAATGATATTGCATCGCCTATGGGGGTGCCTCCACATTGTCTAGTCCAACAAAGTTACAACATATCCCTTTATACTCCTCATATCACATCTTCGCCTACATATTCCTCCCACACTTGAGAAGATCATGCAGTTATATGAGTTGAACGAATCCAACCCCTCCATCAAGAGGTTCATAGCAACCTTCAACAGGCCAAGCAGGACAACTTCTTTACCAAGGCAAGCAGTTCACTAAGGTTCATATTTGGAAAAAGATTCCCCATATTCCATGGGAACTTGAAGCAATGGGGACCATTAATTCCTAAGGGAGGAAGAATTATCCAGGTGGAAATCAGTGGCCAACCACCTATTCCACTGGCTCAAAAAAGGGTTTCCACCTTAGTAGTTTTCTACATTTTTTGGGGTCTTAAACTTATTGGGCCGTTTTGAGGCCCTAAAAGACATTTTTTTGGCTTGTAACAATCACACTATAGGCCCTATTCAGAGTTTTATGGAAACATGTGTATTCCTTGGTTAGACCTTTCCAACAAGCTATTGTGCGCCCCAAATGGAGATCGTATGCAAAAGTTACGCCCTTCAGAAGTTGACGTATCAACTACCCCCATCAGGGCCCGCAAACCTTTTGGCTTTTCATCTTCTGGGGTTCGGGTTTTGGATTTTATTTATGTTAAAAAGGCCTTTGGAGCCTCATTGTAAAAATCATCGTCTTGTGAATGAGTGTAGCTACCACATATCTTCTCAGAGATAAGTTGCCACCATTCTAGCAAGTTCCTTCACTTTGTATTTTTATAGTTTCTGTACATTTTTGTCATTAATAAAAATTATGCATTACTTTATTTCTGCGTATCTCGAAATATATCTGTGTATTTTCTTATTATATTTCCTCCATTTTGTTTTCAAAATAATTCGAATCAAACTCATTGGAAATTACAACATTATACTTGCATATACAATGCATGACAATTCGTAAGTAAAATATGACCTCAGATTGATAATTAAATACACAACTCTTCAGTTGCTTACTAAATTAATTAGAAAGTAATTGAAAAGTCCATCATTTTTTACATTATTGTTGGGGATCTATCAAAAGTGTAGTTTTTTTTTTGCTATTGTGTGGATTTCCATTTCAATGGATTGAGTGATATGATTTCGGAAGCTAAAAACAAGAAATAAATTTAACTAGTACCTTATTGGGAGTGATTACATACTAGCACAGCCTCTAATTCGCGGATGGAGAACGCCAAAAGGTATTGGAAAGACAGAAAATGAAACAAAATGAAAGCAGCATTTCAAGCAGAGGGAGAGGGAAATGGCGATCAATCGAGCACATCGTTAAAGTCGCTATTGAATCCCTTGATTCTCTCGGCAAACAAACAAGATGGAGACGTGAGCAACTGATAGTTGATATTCCAATTATAATACACGAGGCACTCGCCCTTCTGGGAGAGGGATGAAATCCAACTCGAACTGCCTCCAAGCCCCTTAGCGAGACTGAAATGCACTGCCAACCAGAAAATGAAACGCACTGGCAACCAGAAAATGAAAGCCTGGACAGTTGAGGAAATCTAAAAGTGGTAATCTCAAAGGTTAATCATTTAAACGTGTAAATCATATAGTGCTACAGTAATTTCTTAATATGATTAGGTAAATGTTTAAAAGTAAATAGGTTAACGACTGCATTCAGAAATACAAGGAAGTTATGAAGAGTAAATCACATTCATTGATTTGGGAGGACGACTAAGAATATGCCAGCATCTTCAATTGTTAACCATCAGATTAGAATTTTAGATTAAAAGGTGATTAATTCTGCCCATTGCCAATAGGTGTACGCCTTTCGGCGTAACTAGGAGAAACACGATTAGAATATTCGGTCATGACCTGTAAAACTTTCATGGTGGATTTTCATATTTTCATGTGCTTGGTAACTCTCATAATGCCAATGCACTCGATGATGGTAAAGAAATGGGTCAATGCTCATTTTATAACAAAAAATGACCTCTTTTGACCCTTTTTATTTATTTTTAATAACATGTCACATCAATGTCAAATCAAGATGTCGTGCACGTGAAAATTTTTGGTGAGGTGTGATAAAGGCTCAATGTCACATCTTGGGTAATTTTTTTGGATTGTGATATTCCACAATTATGGAAAGTTTATTGGTATGCAACAAAGAAAATTTGTCAAGAAGTTTCAAAATTTGGCAAGTCGTGGTGTCTCATGAGGGAAAACATTTTAAAGTGAGATTCATCATGAAATATTGAAGCATTGAGAGTTATGATATGTCTATATGAAAGTCATTTTTTTTTCGATTTATCATGGACTTGGAAGTTTTCAAACATCGTGATGTATCACAATATGTCACAAGGAACAAAAACTTCGAGAGGCGTGATATGTCAATATTTATAAAAAAATTCAAAGTCTTCGAGATCACGGAGAAAACAAGTTTCCATGTGATGTAGTGTATCGCTCCAAAAACAAACTTTGATGTCATATATCACAATGAAAGGAATTTTCAATGTGATGCAATAAAGGAAATTTTCTCAAGTTTTGAAGGTTGTGGTAAGGCAAAAAATTGCTAAAAAGTTAAGGCAAGAGACCCAAAGTAACTTTTAAGTCTTGGTAAGATCTAAGAAGGATGTTCAAGACTCATTTCATGAGAAATATTCTAATTTTTGTGATCAGTTGAGAGACAAGTCCATGAAATCTCAAAAGTCTAAAAAATAAAAAGAGGGGGCCCAATCCATTTTTTCTTCTTCAAAAGGTGAAGACAAAAATAGTATGGGGAGATTGTTTCTTTCTCAATAGTCCCTAACCCATAGAATTTTCATTTACTCAATAATTTTGGTTCCCTATATAATCCCCCCAATGAGAAATGGTTGCCTCTCTCCTCAAAAATTATTTTCTTCCAACTCTTTTTTGATTTTTGTAAAGTGATGGCTTTCTAGCTTTAGTTCATTCAAGTCATATTTCTAGGGTTTGTGTGGGCCATTTTCTCCTTATCTCATGTTATGAGTCATTTATTGTCTAACTTCACCTTACCCATCATTATTCTTAGGTCATTAATGATGTTTAATTTCATGCTTTTATTTAGTTACATTTCATCTATGCTATTTTCAAAGCTTTAATTTATTTCCGTATAGGAAACATCACCACATTTATTGTTAGGTCTAGAAAAGTGGTGGTCAATGTATATGAAGCTTATGGTTTTGTAAGCAGTTGAAGCACAAAATATATGAATATATTTTTATATCTTCATTCACACATAACTACTATGATCATTTTTCAATTATGTTTTAATTTATATTGATGGGAAAACTATAATTACTTTAAAGTTCAAACGAAAAGTACTTTATTTTTGTGATACAAAATAAACTATTAATTCAAAATTCTTGATCTTATTTTTTTCTTCTTATTAACAGTCTAATTCTTTTGAAAACTACAAATAAATGAACATCCTAATGTTTTTATGGTTCATTCATTCTCCTACATTGACAGTGTTAGTGTATCTTTTTCTTGTAAGAGTAAATCAACACAGATCAATGATGCAGGTAAAAAGGAACATATTTTATAGTCATACTTTTATAGCATTGGATCTATTGTAGAAGGCATTTTTGGGAGTTAAGAACAGTAAGCAAGGAAGCATGGACCAAAGGGGACAACACGCTCCAAAAAAGAAGGAAGACTAGCGTAACAAAGGGCAAAGGAAGCAACGCACGACAAGATTTGTGGAAATCCGATGCATATGTGGAAAAACCTAGCCATGTTAGGGTTAGGGTTTTAGAGTCATGATGTAAGGGTTTTAACCCAATTTTGTAGTATAAATAGAAGAGGTATAAGGTAGATTGAGGTATCTTTTGTGTGGTATGTTTATGATCATATATTTGGTATCTTTTAGTGTCCTTCTTGAGCCTAAGGTTTGGTATTGTTGAGAGCTGCGGAGCTCAAATGGAGTCAATGTTGAGATGTAACTAAGGAGCTTGGTGCGACATTGGTCAGCCTCACCACTATTCACATATCCTATGATGTAATGTGCACATTTCTATTTTGATGAAGAAGAATAAATACAAAGAAGATCTTTGTGGACATAGCCCCAAGGGGGTTGAACCATGGTAAAACCCTGTGTTGCAATGTGTCTAAATGCTTTTGTTATTTCTGCAATTATGGTTAAATGGTTAGATGCATGAATGAGTTTATTTATAGTGTGCACTAGAATATATACGTAGAATGAATATTAGGAATGAATGAAATAGTATATCTGATAAATGGTATGATATAATGCATGTTTAAGTAGAAAAATAGTAATAAGAACATACCCAAACCCTTCCATGACTGCAAACATCTGCCTCCTGCAATCACCCATAAACCATCTCAGGTGAGACTGTCTTGTGCACTCGGTGCATGGTGTATCCTTCTGGTTTACCAGAAGGGCCAATGGTGAAAAGGGTTTTGTTAGAGAACTAAGGTAGAACCTCGGTCAACCTGTATATCCAACATAATCAACACTAAAAGATTTGAGTGATGTTGTAGTATCAACCTTTGTTACTTATGACAATGTCATTTGTAGTGAAAGACATCCATGAAGGCAAGAAGAATTTGAGTTGTTGCCTCATCGAGAGGACGAAAGTACTTTATCTAAATTTTCTTCAACTATAAGACACATTGTAGGTGTTAGATTCTTACCACACTCTAATATATACAATAATTATTACATTTATCACTCGTATAATTTGATAAATTTGTGATTATGCAACTAAAAATGTTAGTAATGATAAATTATATAAGCTATATACTAGAAAAAATAAGGTTTGACATGTATTAAGTGACTTTTTTATAAATCACTATAATAAAATACAAAAAAGTTAGTGATAAACATATACTAACACCAACATTACTTTGCAAGGCCATTATTTTCCTACTTTTGCCATAAAGATCCATGGTGCTTACAGAGACCACTCTACCTATATTGATGTTCTTCACATAGGAAATATGTCCATGATCTACTCAAAACAAATTTTGACTAATCATAGGATACGAGAGTTCACATTTTTATGTGGACCACCTACCATTTTGGGCCATTGTTCTATAGAAATAGAGCTAAAATGTGATGAAATCTATGTTATTGGAAATCTCATTCGATTGTTTTAGGGATGTGAATAGATATTACACACAAGTGATGAATTGACACCTCAAATTTTCTTCCTCATCAACAAGCATCACCTCACAAATAATTTTTTTCATTTTCCTTCCCAATTTGAAAAGTCTCAAGGACCTTAAACCACTCCCATTGGTAGCCAATATACAAAATATGGAGGACTTGGTATATATCATGATTTCCTTGGTAGGAGTACGATCCTATCAAAATGCTTCAATAGGAATCAACTCATGCCAAAACTCTTTAGGTTGCCTAGTACTTAATATAGATGGAAATATAGACACCCATGGATGCACTCCACTCCTAGTCAAATCAACAACTCCTCAGTTGTAGTACTTTTTAATGCTAAGGATTTCAGACAAATTGGGCATCTTCAACTTGGATAACTTCTTCAGTCTCCCTATTGAAAATATTATATGTGTATTCATATTTCAAATATTTCTACCATGGCTCCTTTTTATCTTATTGTTTCATTTCTCATTGATGGTATCATAATGATTCTTCCAACAGGGTGCCCTAAACCTTAGTTCCACCTCTTCTAGACAATGGAGACAACCAACAACTTCCTTTGGGAAGACTATCGTGATAATAGTAGTACTTTCCACCCATGTTATACTAACAACAACACTCTTAGTCATGATATTTTCCTAGATCAACCCCTTCTTGTATATCCTCACTAAATAATTATGGACTTATGGAATTATGGGAAAATGTGCATATTTCAGTGATTTTTCTACTTAGTGAAGCTCCTTGTAGCATTTTTACATTATCCAGAACCATTCCTAAACTAGGAGGAAAGTGGGGATGCTCTCGACATAAATAGGGAGGAACTGATATCGCACAAGAAGGCTTACCTCCCAAGGAACATGACTCACCACAAAACACACCTCCCATGAAGGCATATCAATAAATATCGCTTGATAGTTTATTAACAAAGATTGTACCAAATTTAGCCTGGGGATGTATGCAAGTTATTGAGTAGTTAGATTTATGAATTATTAATTTTTTACTTTGTTAACAAAAGGTATCCTTGTAAAACTATAAAAGGCCTTTGTCAATATGAATAAA
This sequence comes from Picea engelmannii, assembly GCA_009831015.1. NCBI lineage: Eukaryota > Viridiplantae > Streptophyta > Pinopsida > Pinales > Pinaceae > Picea > Picea engelmannii. Next base: position 496,573 of record ML781352.1, on the reverse strand, counting down.
TCATCAAATTATACTCAAAAGTTCTGTTTTCTGGGTTCTTCTCTTTATTATTGGGGTTTTCTTCTAATGTTATTTTGTTTCTAGATTTGAGGCTTCTTGATCCTGACCAAGATCTAATTTAATCCTCATCAATGCTAGTGTTAAACTCTTTCAAAATAGTGTACCTATACACTTGTAACAATTTGTGATCCATTTGAATCAAATTAGTATCACATATGTTTGTTGATTCTACTACGATACTCTGATCCATTCAAAGTCATATACAACAATTCATGTAGAGAATCCTTCACCATCTCTAACTGCCAACTATTAGATTTGTGTTTATTTGTGCCAATTTTCACAGCTAAATTTACCAATATACTTATATGAAAATATGATAGTAGGGATTGAAATTTCATTTTTCTCTTACGACTCCAAATAACAATATTTAAATATCACATATATGACTTGACACAATCATGAAATATCTCTTCGAAAGTAATTGGTAAAATAGATAGTGCTTCATCCACACCCGAGAAATAAATGCTTTCTTCTATATGATAGAATACATGAGATGAATACATTTGATGTCATTCTCACCACTATGAGAACTTATTAATTTTATTTCAAATGGTCACTTATCTAAAAACGAGCATCGAAAAGCTTCCTTTCAATCAATTTATATTTTTTGAACACTTCAGAATATTCCCTTCCCTGGTTGATTTGGTTTCTTCCCTCTTCCCCGCCTTTTCAATTATCCTATGATTCTTCACATTTGATTCTATCATTCTCTTCATAGTGAACTTATGATTCCTCACTCCAGGTTCTATAGACCACACTATTGTCAATGATAAATTTCTATAGAATGACATTAGATTTTTGTGCAAATATGAAAACAATTATATAAAATGTAGTTTTTTTATCAAATATAATATCACACGTTATGATGAAATTAACATGATGTTATATATTTATGCAAAATGACACTATTGACACACAATAGATTAAAGTGACACATAAATGACAAAAATATAATTCACCTCAATGTAGACACAACGCAAGAAAAAAAGATTATTTTTTGGATATTTTGAGCATCGTACATATGAAGAAATAAAACACAAAATCTATGAAAAATATTGTTGAAAACACCCAATGCACATTAGCAAATAAACCTTGATGAGGGGGAATTATGAAGTGGACAACAATGATGGGAGTAATAAATAAGGGGTGAGAAGAATGAAGGTGGTGAAGGTGGGGATAAGAAGGATGGTTATAGGTTGAAGAAGGATGGTGGAGAAAATAAAAAGGGAGGATGGGATGATGATAAGGAGAGCGGTGATGAATCCAAAGGTGATGGTGAAGACAAGAAGGGTGAAGGAAAGAAAAATAATTCTCTATTCCTAAATATTTCATGGATTGATATGTTTGTCCTCCTTATCTTTTTAGTGATGAAAACCCAAATGCCTACTCTATAATGTAACTCTCTTAGAGTACTATTAGTAGATATGTGTTTTGCAAAAATCTGAATCCTCGAGGAATTGAAATGTTATGATTTAAGGATGTGAAGGTATTATAAATCCCACCATCTAAAATAAAAAAGTTGATCGGGAATAATTATTTAGCATGAATCTAATCTAAGCAGTATATATCAACACTAGGTACTTAGCAACAAATTGAATGGTGGTTATTTGCTTCTTCACTATAGTGTATTAGCCTAAAATTTGAAGAGAATAGATGGGTTACATAGAGGTTTTATGCTTTCTTGATTTCTTGGCTACAATTTGTTTTCATGGAGTAGTAGGACAACATATTTTCATAAAAATGCATGTGTTATCCCTTGTTGCAATGCACTTGGTGCATTGAGTGTGATGTTATTTTATTGTACCAAATTCTACAAGATATGCTATTATTATTTATGGTACTACATAATGTAGATAACTTAAGAGACTTACCTGAGGAGGACACACCACTCAAATTTGCAACCTCTAGCTCAATAATGATGAATATAGATAAAGTGTCTTCCCCAAAAAGGACACACCCATGTATTTAGAAATGATTATACTTTAAAGGGCACATTTCTCATTTCCAACAACTTATTTATTGTGTGTAATATTTGTAAGCATGTAGTTGCATATTTCCAACCTTCCATGATATGTAAAATACAATGGATATTCTATTGTAACAATTTTTCACAACATATATCATAAATAAAACTGAAATCTACACCATGAAGGTTAAATTCCTTTAGAATCCAAAATATTTAGTTACTGATTTTTTGCTTATGCGTGAAATAGATAAAATGTGAAAAATAAATAATAGTGAAATATAATCACACACCATACACAAAATAACAAAATGTTTTCTTTTGGAAACCCTTAAGGGAGAAAACCCAAATAGAAGGTGAGGTTGCTCTGCTCTCTTTTCTCTGATATGGAAATAAGGAAAGTACAAAGGAGAAGGAACTCTCTTTGGAGTTACTTGAGACTTGTGGCATGTTAGACTGCTACATAGCATTAACCCCCTTTGTTATTCTCTCTAATTTCTCATTCCGAGTTTTTCTTGTTTGTTATGGAACAAAATAAAATAACATATAATGGAACCCCTTCTCCTCCTAGTGGATCGATATTTAACATAGCTTGATAGCCATCTAGAGGTAGGGTTTTGACTTCTTAAACCCTCAATTATGATAGGGTTTTGGGACTTCTAGAATCATCTTGAAATTACGTATGTGTCTAGTCCCATATGCATGAGTAATAGGGGCTGACGTGGCATCCTCTCGTACCATGGTGGTTAACATGGTAGGTCATCTTAAGGGAGGCATAACTTTTGCATACAAGATTTGATTGAGGAGTTTGAACCATCATTGGAAAGGTCTCGGAGTGTAGAACACCATGAAGGAATTTTGTGGAATTTTTGGGCACCAAAACCCCAAAAAGTGCCATTTTAATTCCTCAAAATGGCCCAAAAAGGTTTCAGACCCCAATTTCCAAACTGGTACTTGCCACTAAAATGGCCCTGCAAGTTGATGACTCCATTTTTTTCACTTTGAAGGAATTGATATGGATGAAAAATAATATAATGATCCAATATAAATAATACCTCCCCATTTAGGGAGGCTTTTCGTCCCCAAAATATTTACCGAATGAGGTGAGGAAATTTTTCCTCTACCTTATCCCTGGAGTACCACTTTGCTTTTCCTAGAAGTTGTCATTTCAACCCAATTTGCCAAAGGTCATGTTGCCCCTATCTTGTAGTTTTGGATCTCTTATACAAAATGATTTCCTCTGCCAAGTCCACATGAGCATCTTGTGTTAAGTCCTCTATGGAAGGTAGGACCTCCTCCTTCTCCTGATCCAACATAGAAGGCTCATAAAAATTGATATTCTCCACATTCACTACTCAGTAAATGTTCATGTATGGAGGTAGACTGAGTCTATAGGTATTATCTCCCACCTTTTCCAATACCTTAAAAGGACCATATCATAAAGCCTTGATATTCTTCCCAGGACCCTGAAGTATTTCCTTATTCATTTGTAACCATACTCTATCTCCCACTATGAATGATCTCTCTATTATGTGTTAGTCATGTCTAGCCTTGTACTTTTCCTATGACTTCTTCAACATCTCTTGCACATACAAATGGATATGATTGATCTTCTCAACAAATTTTTCTTCTTTTAATGTATCTCCTGTGAGATCCTCCCTCATTCCTCCTTGTTTTCCATATACAACATATAATGGTGAAGGTGACAAATATCCAAAGAAATTTTCAAAGGGTGAATTACCAATAGAAGTGTGGACTACTCTAGTATAAGAGTGATGAATATAGACTAGATTTTCATCACAGGTCTTTGGATGCTTTTGATTGTAACCCCTCAAAAGTAGCACCAAGGTCTTGTTGACTACTTTTGTCTACCCATATGTCTATGGATGGAATGTTGTAGATCTCCTCAACTTAGTGTCCATATTCTACCACAATGTTGTCCAAAGTTCACTGAGAAATTTGGTAGCCCTGTCTGAGATGATCCTCCTTGGTATCTCGAAGTGCACTCAGACATGTTCAAATAAGTTATTTGTTGCTTCTTGTTTGATGATGGTCTTTTTACAAGGCATGGGAATGCACATCTTTTTGAACCTGCCAACTACCATAAATAGATATTCATGTCCCTTCCTGGTTGTTGGTAACCCTCCCACAAAATCCATGGAAAAACTTTCCCAAGGTCAAGTGGTACATGTAAGGGATGATATAGCTTGCTTCCTATTTCTTGGCTTGCTGGTAAAACAATGTATACATCCTCTAATACATCATGCTACATCTTCTTTCCTTCTAGGCTAGTACACATACCTTTGTAAGTTGGCTATTTTCTTCCCAACACCAAAATGTCTTGCAACCTTGGAGGTGTGATCCTCTCTGATAAGTTGCAATCATTCACCTTTAGGGACACCGAACTTGTCAATCTTGTAGAGTAAACCATTTTGGAAATGATAGTCAACCTTGTTGTCACCATCTTCTATATGAATTTGGCCCTATATTTTTTGAAACACCTCCTTAAAGTCCTCTTCTTTTGTGTATGTCTCTTTGTATGCATCATGGGTAAAAGGATCCATGTGCATCAAAGTTCCAAAATATATAATATTAGATGTGGGTGGCCATGAAAAAATGTATGGAAACTTTTTTGTGATACCCTTATTATAATTTATAAAAAAAATAAATTGTTGTAAGAACCCCATCCATTTGTAGTGCCTAGTTTGTTGTAACTTACTCTGGTCCTGTAAATACTTGAGAAATTGGTGATTTGTGTGGATGATGGTATCCTTTCCCATTAGATAGCGATTCTAGTTTTTGACAGCTTGTACCAAGGCATATATCTCCTTGTCATAGTTAGGGTAGTTGAGTACCACCCCATGAAATACTTCAAAATGATTGAAAACAAGCCTTCCTCCCTGCATCATGACTTCTCCCATGGCATATCCATTTGCTTCTATATCCACTTCGAAGGGCTTTTGGAAGTTTGGTAGCACGAGCACTAGTGCTTGATTAATATTTCTTTTCATATCATCAAAGAATTTATATTGATTCTTCCTCCACTGGAAACTCTTTCTACCCAATGTTATTGTGTGGAGTGGTGCAACTACTATGAAAAATGAAGGTATGAACTTTCACAAGTACTTTGTTTCCCAACAAATCTCCTAAACTCTATGTAATTTGTAGGAACTAGCCATTTCATGATGGCCTCCATCTTGGTGAGATCTATCTCGAGCTCACCTCCACCGATCACATACCCCAAACGTAATGTTCCCCAACCCAGCTAAGGTCCATTACGTGCAGAATTACACATAAATTAAATTTTTTCTGCTAACGAATTTCATGTAGCTTACCAACTATGAATCACACATAGATTTAACTAATGTTTGATACCATTAATTAAATGCATCTACAACATGTTAAAATCAAAATGAATTTTAAATAACTCAACACAACAACATATAAATCCTTATTAAACACAGAGTGAATGCACAACCATTAAGCTCATAAATATAACACATAAAACAAATAAAACACGTATCTTTCAAGTCATTTGTGCAACTAGATGCTTGGGATGGACATTCCACCAAACCATATAATTGTTGTTCCAAATATCAACAATAAGTCACCCCTAAGTAGGGATAGAAATCTACAAAATACCATGGTCTCTCACTGTCCACTCAAAACTCAAAAAATCCCACAACCCACTAGTATTCTCCTATAGTTATCCCAATTTTCCACCATCACTCTTCCTCTTGGCCTACCCAACCCAAAGATTGTACCCCTTCACTTCTCTCATTCCATTGAGAATTCCATTCATTTATCAGGGTCTCTTTGGCACAAGTAACCAGGAATATCACTATTGGGAAAATCAAGGGAGCTAACTACTAGGGAAAATGCTAGGAAAAATAGCAACTTCACCTATATACAACTTGCGAAAAACTTTGATTTTCGCACCTCACTGTTTAAACCAGTGCGACATTTTCGCACCCTACCCATTGCTAGCCTGTGAAAACTATTGATTTTCGCACTATAATATACTGTTGGCTTGCGAACTTGTTTGTAAAAAAAAAAAAAATGGATTGGGTCTTGTTATCTTTTGATTCCCAGTTTTGCTTTGATCGGCTAGATTGAACTTTTGGAGTCGATATTGATCTGTTTACAGTCTGCTTGACATTCTTTGAGTTGATTTTAGCCATATTTTCTTTGTTTGGTTTGAAGGATTAATCTCTTGCTTTGAGTGTCTTTCAATTACAAAGCGTGTGTTTTCTTTAGGATTGTTTAGGGAAAGATCAGATTTATTCTGAATAGTTTGCTTTAAAAGAAAACTTTTAGTTTGGGTTTCCTTGTTTTAAGAAAGTTTATTATTTCTTTTAGTGAAATTTTTGAAATAAAAAGATTTAATTTCTTTCTTTATATTAGATTGGGGGCATCCTTGCATTTGAAGTAGCGAAATTGCATGATTCTTGGCATTTTTTGGTCTTAAATTCTGAAAAATTTTCCCCCTCATGGCCTGGGGGGGCCATGAATCGTGTATTGGTGTACAGTCTCTTTGTATCATTTCTTGAAGATATTGATATTGATGAGTTTTAAAATTTTGGGACATTATGCATATGGGAATAATGATTGTTTTCTCCTTCGCGTAGCATAGCTTTCATCGAAATGAAAAGATTGCATCTTCATCTCTTTGCATAACTTTCGAGTTGGTCAAAACACTATATTGTCCACACCATTTTCCTTTTTAGTAACACCTGCCTTAAAAATAAAGTGCTTATAAAAATTGATTAGACATTTTTATATTTTCTGGTAGCAAACCTACATTAGATTAGTTGTAGGGCTTTGGAATAGGTGTGAAAGATAAATTTCAAAAGCTGCAAACAAACATAGTATCTTGTGATGGGGAGATTTAAATCCACTTACTACATTTTGTCCTGGGAAGCCCTTCTCACACAAGGGTCAATCATGAGGTCGCATTGATACTAGCAGAGTTACTCACCCTGCTTTGTTGGTATTGGTCTAGATATTGCACGTATTATGGGGGCTGCTTGAGAGGTATACCCACAATGATGAGTGGAAGCATTTCAAGTTGATTTCAAGCTAGATACCCTGCCCTTGCACATGGATCAGACTGTTGATTGTTTCCCCGGGCATCATTGTAGCATTTGGTACCCTTGGTGGCCTATATCTTTAGGGCCTTTACACAAGGTGATTGTGGAGGGGCAAGTCTTCACGGTACCTAGAATCGACGTTGGCCAAACTCACTCAAGCTCCTTGGAGGGTATACCCACGTTTATGTGTGGGATATTGCACCAGGGTGTAAGTCTATTAAGTAGGTCGTCAACGTAACTTTTCCACCTGCTCTATCTTAGCCCCTTCTTACTTTGTTCCCGCGACGTTGGATTTCATCACCAACTAGTGAGCTCATTGTGAGAAGGTTTTGTTTTCTTGCTTGCTTACTAGATTTTTAGCGTGTGTTGTTTGTTTTTCCTAGTGGACTCTAGATTGGATCTTTATTTTAATGGCGTCGGTTCCCGAAATGACCAATAAAGGAACCCCTATTGTAGGGGAACCTTTTGTTTTTCCTTCTTATGGGAACATTGGTCCTCCTCACATCGCTACTTTGAGCCTTCCGGGTCTCACAATTGGATTGTCAATGTGGTTGTTTTCCACTCAGGTAATCCCAAATGCAGTAGGTGCTTCAGTCATAAGCACTTTCCCCCAAGAACATCAACCTCATGTTGATCCTTCACCTTCTTCACCAGTAAGATCTTCTTCGCCTTCTTCACTTGCAAGGTCCTCTTCCATTAAATCTTCTTCACTAAGTGAAAACTATGAAGCTAGTAACCCGATGGCTAAGAAGAAGAAGAAACTGAAGACTAAGAAGAAGAAAAATAAGCAAGGATCCAAACTTCCAACCACTTCCAGACATATTGGAAAACAACCAATTACTATTAATCGTGTTGGGAGTGTTGATGATGTCAAGATCACCCAAACAACTCATAAGCCCAAGTACCCTTGCAGTCTTTGTAAGGGTGGCCATCTTCTTAAGGATTTCCCTAGTCTATCCAAGGTTATTGAAGTATGGTCTACACACCCTGACCAACCCATGTCGTCAGCCTTTGAACAACATCCTGATGACCTCCCATCAACTAGTCACGATATCGTTGGGAAGAAGAAAAGTAGATTCAAGTTCCCATGTATGTTATGCAAAGGGAGTCATATAACTCACCTTTCCCTCATATGGATGAAGCCTTGAAATTACTAGAAGACATGATTGTTTCACAGCCTCAACGTCTAGCTGCTTATCGTAAGTTTTCTCTCAACCCCCCTGTAGTTGATGGAATGATCACTCTGAACCCATCGTCGGTCAATATGATTGATCATGTCATCAATCTGGTCACATCCTTAATTGAACCAATTGACAAAGTGGTCGATCCGATCCCATCCTCGGTCGATCCCACTCTCCCGTTAGAGAGTGTCACCCAAGTGGTCGATCTGTTTCCACATGTTGACCGCATTCTCCCCTTGGAGAATGCAACCCAAGTGGTCGATATTATCTTGTCATCGGTCGATCCTACTCTCCCGCTAGAGAGTAAACCGGATAATGCCCATGTTTTTCTCATTGATACAGAATCTACCATGACAGGGACTATTCCTCCTTCTCCCATGGAACCCCCTCCAATTAATGAGGCCATCCATTTTGATTGGGGTGTGCTAACTGGACCTCGTCTTCCCTCTCAAATTCCTTTCCAAATTACAGTACAGGTTTGTGGTCGAGACATTCCTCAGACACTGATAGATGAAGGTGCGTCCATTAGTATTTTGTCCTCTTTTGCTTGGCAAGCTTTGGGTTTTCCTCAGCTTGCACCAGTTACGCAGAATCTGTTATCTTTTAACAGAAGAACCAGTCAACCTTTAGGGACCCTTCCTCAGTTTCCTGTAACTTTGGGAGGGAAAATTGTCTTTATTGATGTCATGGTAGTCCAAGACCCCTTGGATTTCTCTTTTCTCCTTGGGAGAGACTATGTCTATGCCATGAAAGCTATTGTGTCCACTTTTTTTTATGTGATATCTTTCCTGTGCGATGGAAGAATTGTGACTATTGATCAACTTTCATTTGTTGGTATTGAATTGACCTCGATGACTCCCTTAAATGGTTCGTATATGCAGTCAGTGTCACACTTGCAACAGGTCAATTATGTGGCGTTGTCTCCCATGGCTTCAACTTCGGGTGACTTAGATCCGGTAGTTGACATGGTTATCTCTTCGATAGGGTATTTAGACCCTGATCTCCTTACCCCTATCGCAACCCTCAACATGTGTTCCTTCCAGAGTGTTTTCCTTCCATCTAGTGAAGATCTCTTGGAAGTCATGACCGATTTTTTTCCCTTGACATGGTGTCCCTCTGGAGCATTGTCCTCTTGGAATCCATGATCAGGGAGAGAGTTTCAAGGATAGTTTTTGTGTCTCTGAGGCAACCTCATTAAAAAATGAAACAAGTTCTTTGAGCATGGTTTTCTGATTTCAAGCTCATTAAAAAATGAAACCACTTACGAGGATATTTTTTTCATCTCTGTGGCAACCTCGTTAAAAATTGAAACAGAGGTTACAAGCATAGTTCTTGTTTCTGTGCCAATCTCGTTAAAAAATGAAATAGTTTTCCCCCTCTCTATTTGAGTCAAGTCCTTCATCTAGTATTTGAAGCTTCATTTCATTCTCCTTTGCAGTTGGATGAAATGAAGCTTGGGGGGCATTTTCCTTGGCCTCTAGACTTCATGTTGAAGTTGAGTTGCTAGCTTCTTAAACTGGGGGCTAAGTACCAACCATGTGAATTCATGGATAATGCGTTGGGAAGTTCAAGCATAGTTTTTACTTTGGTTCAAGCTTGTGTAAAAATGAAACCACCTACCTCAAGAAAAGTTTTCCACTGGTTCAAGCTTGTGTAAAGATAAAACCGGGTCCAAGAATAGTTTTTTTTAGTTTTAAGCTTGTGAAAAAATAAAATTTATCCCAAGCATAGTTTTGTTTTGTTTTAAAGCTTGCGTAAAAATGAAAACAATCTCGAGCTTAGTCTTTGTTCTTTCTCATGCTCCTAAATCAATGAGAATGTAACTGAGTATACTTTTATCACTTTTTTGGACTCGTAAAGGTTATACGAAAAAGGAACCCCCTAGAGTTCCCTTTAATCTCTTTTTAGACTCTCTAAACATGAAAATATTGTCGAGCGACCTTGTTCTTTTCATGCTCGTTAAAGTATTTGAAGAAAATTTTTGTTGAGCGATAGTTTATCTATTTTTCAGTCTCATCAGACTACGTTACGAAAAATGAACTGGGAGAGTCCTCTTTAAGTGTTTTTTCAGACTCTCAAAACATGAAAACCCCTGAGTTTTCTATCTTTGGACTCGTTAAACAAACATTGAAAATCCCTTATGGGAACGAAACACTCTTTCCTAGGGTTCATTAAACATACTCTGAGGGACTCATCCGAAGGATGAGCCTACATTTACAATCATATGTTATCCTCCTCCATCTTGTGTAAAAATAAAGAGGTACTCGCCATAAGTGGTGGGGGAAAATTTGGGAAAGAAATGTGTCTAAACCTGTATTCCATGGAAGAGTTGCTTTTGAACATGACACCCTTTCACTCGCCTTGTGTCTAGTTTGGAAAATCTGCTCATCTCTTGATCATACTCCTTATAGGATTACCCATTGGTCTGTGATCCATGTTGTTGAGTCAGTATTTCCAAGACAGTTGTCGTGTCGTCAATATGTTCAAAGATAAGTTCAACCTATAAATCCTTTTATTGCATCGGCCATTTATGCAGTCCTTAAGCCTTCTATTGTGTCGGCCATCCCTAAGTCAATCCTGAGTTACTGGTTACTCTGATCTACATCAAATCTTTTTACTCGTTTCGTGTCATTGATGGGGGATACATTAAGGCCCTCCTGTGATGAGTCTTTTACTATCGACTTCAACTCATTATCCAGGAATTAGACTTAGAAAATAATTGGTACCTTGGAACTTGCATGCCTCAATGGTAGGATTCCTCTCTTTCGACAGTGGGTTTTCATTATTGACCCCTAATTGGAAGATTCCGCTGACTGTTTGACTTCAGCTCATTAATTCACATTCGTTGGATTGTACTAGTGTACCTTGGGAGTCATTCACATTAATGGTGATTTCCCTCGTTCTTGTTAATGGTATACACTAATGACTGGTAATCAAGTGGTTTCTACCACGTTCGACTTCGACACATGTATTCACATGGTTAGATTCATACTATAGAGTGGTGGAAATGAAGACCCTGGATATTTTCTGATAGATTCAGGTTGCGTTGGAGTATATTTAGTTTGTACTATTGCATAGATCCACATTGTATGTCTCGTGGCTATGTTCAAATTTGATTCTTTAACACATAGATCCACATTGTATGTCTCGTGGCTATGTTCAAATTTGATTCTTTAACACATAGATCCACAGTGTATTTTTGGTGGCTATGTTGAAATTTGAGTCATAATGGCATGGATCCACAATGTATGTTTGGTGGCCATGACCTGTATTACTTGACATGGAACTTTGCATGTCGACATTTATGCTTTGAGTCATTTGTATTCTGAGTATGGGAATGCCTACCTCAGTGATGATATATTATTGTATTGTATTTCCTTGTTTGTCGGCAGGTTTCCGACCGACTGTTCCTTGTTCCCTACACACACTCAACAAAGTATTTTAGCTATCACTCTATTCTAACTTCATACTTTGGGGGGCTCTCTGTTACACATTATTTTCATCATACCTATGACAGTTAATGATGTAAACCTATATGTTGCCTTCAGAGGGGTTAGTGGCCTGAGTTCTTGAAGAAAGAAGGGAGAATAAATTTTCCTGAGAAAAGAAGTTGCATTCTCCTTTGTAAAAACCATAATAAAGATGATTTTTGCAGGTTTCTATATAGGCAAGGTGTGAAAATGCCTGATTTTCGCAGGCTGCACCATAGCTAGGTCATGAAGTGTTCGCAGGTTGCTATATAGGCAGGGTGGAAAATGGTCATACGTGGGAAAAATGAGCATCTTCTCGATGCTTCTAGAAGGAGAAACTTCCATGGTGAGGTGGCATCCTAATGGTTTGGATCTTACTCACTTTCTTGATTTAGTGGGATCATCCTAACCTCCTCACCTTATCCTCTTCAACTTATAAAAGGAGAGGAGCTCTCATGGAGAAAGTTAGTTTTTGGGATTAGCTTGGATTGCATTGAGCTTTGGAGATTGTTATCTTGGCTAGATGAGCCACTTTGTCAAGATAGATTGTGAATATTATCATATCTATGTTCTCAGAATTCTTGGAGTGCAAGTGTGTGGGGAACAAAGGACAGTTGGAAGGGACCTTACGACATCAAGGTCATGGTTGTAATCTCTCTTTCACATTTCATATGATACAGTAATATAATTCTTCCTATAAATCTTGTTGTGTTTTATTGTATGATTCCTTGATCACATACATAGGTTTATATTGAATTTATATTATTACTATCACTTTGGTTGGTTGCGTTCTTTTGCAGGATCATCATTGTATGAGTGTTGGAACAGTGCTAGGATGGCGATGGTGAGAGGAAGTGGCGTTTAAACGGTATGTCACCTATCCCTCTTTAATTAGTAAACTCAATATCTAAAACTTAAGGAAAGAGTCATGTTCTGGTGTGTTTTGTTCTAGATCTAGGTGGATCTAGGGAGATCAGTTAATGTCCGCACCTACCGATTTATCCAATAACAATCTATATGGTGAATGTTAAATTAAACTTCTAGGTGTTGCAACCAATGATTCAATTTTAATGCATCAATCTCACCTTGGTATGGCTTTATGTCCACTTTCACTTCTATATTAAATAGGGACTATGAAGGGTTAATGAAACTCGAACTCGGTTTCTTTTTCCTGAGTTATTTTTGTGACTCATTTTTTGGGTCTTCATTATCTCCCGACTTCCCCTCTGATCTGATATTTCAATTAGAGCCTCCAACCTCTCCAAACAATATGATCTTGCTTGTTAGAGCCGACATGAGGAGGTTCATATTGCGGTTTATATCAGCGACATGTGTTTCCAACCTCACAAATTTCTCTTCCACTGGATCTCGAGGGTTGTTATGAACAAACTCATCTACCATGGATAGGGTTTCTATGACTTCTCTTTAAGCCAATTTGTGTCCTGCAAATTCCCAAAAACACCCAAAGAAAACCCGATTTAATACCAATATGATCGGTAAACTTCCATGGATATTCCATTGGAATAGTTTGTGACAATAGATATAATAAATAAAACGGAAATCTACACTATGAAGGTTAAATTCCTTTAGAGTCTAAAATATTCAGTTATTTATTTTCTACTTATGCATGAAATAGATAAACTACATAAAATAGAGAAACGTAAAATACAATCACATGCCATCCAAAAAATAACACAAAGATTTTCTCTAGGAAACCCTTGCGGGAGAAAACCCAACTAGAAGGTGAGAGTGCTCTGCTCTCTTTTCTATGATATGGAAATATGGAAAGTTAAAAGGAGAAGGCAGTCTCTATGGAGTTACCTGAGACCTGTGGCATGTTAGGATACTACAAAACTTCAACCCCCTCTATTATGCTCTCTAATTCCCCACCCCCATTTGTTCTGCTCCGAATCCTGATATGGAACAAAATACAATAACATAGAATCAAACCCCTTCTTCTCCTAGTGGCCTGGTATTTAACATAGACAAATAGCCATCTAGGGGTAGGGTTTTGGCTTCCTCAAACCTCAATTGTGATAGGGTTTTGGACCTTCTGGAATATGTTAGGAACCAAATATCAATATAGCATAGAAAAACCTCATAAAAAGTACTCAACGCCTTGAAAAAGAGATAATTTCAGATAATAAGCCTCTTCGAGGGGGCAACCTCCTTTTACCCCACTTAAATGTTCAAGTAC
>ML781352.1:467210-479249 GCA_009831015.1 Picea engelmannii | reverse complement strand
ATATAAAGAAGCAATTCGTACCTTTTGTGTATGTGGCACATTATGGAGATCAAAGAATTGCTCCATCTGAAGTATCCATGTGATTGGTTCCTTGCCATCAAACTTCCTCATATCAATCTTAGGAATGTGGTTGGTCTTCGAACCAAAGTTGGAGTTTCTCCATTCCTGATTCACCTTCCTTGTGTCTTCATCATGAATTTCATGGGATGCATTTTCACTTTTGGGTGTCTTCTCTATTACGACATTTCTCAATACTTCCATGATCTCCCCTTTTAATCCATCCATCTTAGTATCCAACTTATCTTCCATTGAATCCATCAACTTAGCTTCCATTGAATCCATCTTAGCTTCCATTGAATCCCTCATCTCTTGTAGTTCATCTTTGGTTATTGTCTTCTTTTGTAAATCATTTATGTCCCTATGCATTTCTTCACCTTCATCAAGAGTCCAATTAGGATTTTTTGGAGGCTTATTTGGTGTAGAAGGTCCTTTTTTGGGTGGCATGTTGGCCAAATATCACTTTTGAGTCTTGATTTTGAGGTGGTTCTGCTAGACAATATTTACTCTGTTCTATCTCCCAAGTTTTGGCCCTTCTGGGTATGAAACTTTCTTTTAGGTAGTTCTCTGATATTTCTTCTCTGCAATTCCACAGGTCTGATCAAAATTGGATGTGCCAAGTGGAATTTACGGAAACTTCCTCACAACTTGCCGATTTTTGGCCTTTATAGGAGATCTCACTTGTATAGAATGCCCCGCAAAAAATAATTGATATCAAATTCTGAAACTCACACCCAAAATACTACAGACTGTCCACGATCCAATTCAACCAGTCCCACTCAATTTGGATACTCTAGCAAGAAGTTATGCTTGTTTTACCTTGAACACCTTCTTGAGACTAGTCAATAGGACTATTCAGATACCCTATCTTACACAAGGTGTATATACAAATTTAAGATGACCCAGAAGCTGAAATTTTTACCACAGATACCTTACTAATTTATGTAAATGGCCTCCAGATTTCAGGGTCTGAAACATTACAGAAAAATTTTTATAGCGAAAATTTCGCAATGACTCATTTCAGGATGATTCCAGAACCCTATCTTGCACAGGCTGTATCTTCGAAAGTATAAGGCCTCAAGAGATTAATTTTGAACCCAAAGTACCTTGATTCGTCTACTAAATACCCTCCAAGAGGTTCCTTCTGAAACATTTTAGAAAAAAAGTTATAGCGAAAATTCCACGGTGTCTCAGATGTAGCAGCGAAACCCCAAGACCTTGAGCTCTGATACCATATGTTAGGAACCAAATATCAATATAGCATATAAAAACCTCATAAAAAGTACTCAACGCCTTGAAAAAGAGATAATTTCAGATAATAAGCCTCTTCGAGGGGGAAACCTCATTTTACCCCACTTAAATGTTCAAGTACAAGATGATTCAAAATGAAAATGTCTCCTTGGTATATATAGGAGACTAGGAGGTTTAATGGCCTAAAGCCGACATAAGTAAAATAATATTACTAATCTAAATTACAACTAATGGCCTAAATCCAACATAAATAAAATAACATTACTAATTTAATATGCCCCAATTAAGTGGTAATGAGCCAATATTAGGGCTTAACAGAATATTCTTGAAATTACATACGTGGCTAGACCCATATGCATGAGTAATAGAGGTTGACATGGAATCCTCTCGTACCATGGTGATCAACATGATAGGTCAACTTGCAGGAGGCATAAATTTTTCATACGAGATTCGATTAAGGAGTTTGACTCACTGACAGAAAGGTATCAGAGTGTATAAAATTGTTAGGAGAGGGGATGCAATATTCGAGGCACCTGAACCCCCAAAAATATCATTTTAATTCCTCAAAATGGACTCAAAAGGTTTTAGACCCCAATTTTCCAAATTCGGACCTGCCACTAAAATGGCCCTTAGCTGATTCCTCCAATGTTTTTCACTCTGAAGGCATCGATATGGATACAAAATAATATAATGATCAAATCAATCAAGCTACATGAATTTTTTTTATATCATTTCTTTCTTATCCCTTGGACTGTGTTCATCTTGAGTTGACCCATTATATTCCTATATAAAGGTCAATTGACCAACATAATACATTAATCCATTTTTCCTTGAAGTTCTTATGTTATCTTGTTGTTCGCATCAGTTTTATTGATTCTGGGTTAATTTATATTTATTCTAGTGTGCTTAACCTCTCATATAGGGTTTGTTGGTTGAGATGTTCAGATATACATCATTTTGTATCTGAGCATCATTCTATACTTACTCATTCTTTATATTTTGGTTCTAGGTTTAGTACCCCACTCAACGGTCTCCTATTTCAGTAGTAGAAGTTCACATCTAGTTCTTTCGGGTGTTCCCTCCCACATTGATCTACATTTGTATATACTTTCCTCATTCTACCTAAAAAAAAAATTCATAACTAAAGTGGGGGCCTTGTGCCAACAAGAATACATCATTAGATATGGTTTGTGGAGCCTATCCCTCCCACCCATATCTCACTTTATTTGTTTTAAGTTAGTTATTTAGTTTGTCTCAATTCTATTTTCTTGGAATTCCTTCCTCTCCAAGCTCACAACATTTTAGCTTGGAGGTTCTTTCGCATTATTGGCTCACACTAGACCACTTTACACCTTTCTCTTGTGAACTAGGGTTTTCATCTTCCCACTCAATGCTTACCATCCATCCAACCAATGTTCTAGGGTTCTGTAGCCTCGACAATTTTTAGCTCTCAGATCAATATTGGCTCCTTGTAAGGAATCCTCATTAGAAGAGGCTAATGTTTTAGAAATCCATTGACTAATTTTTGTTTCAAGAATCATGGACTAACCATGCTAATCTTATAATTGGTTGAGTTGTTTTGGTTTCTAGATTTACAAATAGAACAATTAAACCTTAAACACATTTTTAAAGAAA
This sequence comes from Picea engelmannii, assembly GCA_009831015.1. NCBI lineage: Eukaryota > Viridiplantae > Streptophyta > Pinopsida > Pinales > Pinaceae > Picea > Picea engelmannii. The sequence continues at coordinate 476,306 of ML781352.1, read as the reverse complement.
CCTTACTTGATAGCATGGTTGAAAAGATGTTTCATGTGAAGCATAAAAAAGGACTTCGAAGTTTTAAGATATAATTTGTCATGGGAGAATTTGAAAACTTTCATCATATTAATGACACGCCATTATAAATTCCTTTTAGAATGTTTCCTAACACACTTATAGTGATTCTTTTATAATTGTTAAATTCCTTTGATTAAAATTCCATACACTAGTAGCATAATATTGATGTAAGCAACATAAACCAAGGTTGGGTAGGGAGGAATATTTATATGGCAAGTGAGTTGTAATTGGAGGGCTTCTAAATTTTCTCTAGCTTTGAAATTTGGGGGTTAAAATCGGTTTGACGATGTATTTGTGCAATAATGTTGGAGGCTAGAATGTGCTCGTGTTAAGATATTTGGAAAACATTATGTTGGTGGATCATCACAACAATTGGCTTCATGGAAAATTTCCATGAACATTGGAAAATACATCTGAGGCTTCTGATAGGATGTCAAAGCTATTGAGTTTCGATCTCTCACCTTAGAGTTACAAGGGGAGATTATTGAGGTCTCTGGTTTCATCCAAGGAATTGATATTTATTACTCATAACGAATATGCTTTAAGTGGGAGAGTCACATCGAAGTTGGAAAACAATCTATTTTTGCATATTTGTATCTCAATGAAAAACATTTAATAGGCACAACAATTTTTCTAGATATTTTTTGCAGGGGATTAAGAAGGTGTCTAGCACCATGGAATAATATATAGGTTCTTTGTTATGAAGGTTTCAATATCATAACTACTCTTGGCATCAGTTCTTGCAATGTTGAATTATCAATGACAACAAGCCACTATTATTCTTCTATAGCCTTAGAAGTGTTACATGGCAATGCCCTCATTGAGAGGCATGTGAAATGTGGTAAATTATAGGATGCACACCAAGTCTTTGATGAAGTTCCTAAATGTAAATTTTTTGAACATAACGTGTTTGCCAAAAATGTTGGGGCAACCTTAATAATAGCATTTTCTAATATTAAAACATTATTTCAAATCATGGTAAATTATCTCATAGGGAAAACGTTAATCTTATGGGTGAATTCCATAGATTTCATGGTAGATATAAAGCACAAACTAGAGCTCATGATGTGGATAAATAACACCTTATGTTTGATGGTAAACAACTTGATGATCATTCTATGTTATCTGACTACATCATATGAAAAAACACAATTATTACTTTGGTCCTATGCTTGCATGGAGGAGTGGTGGGAAACAATGTTCCTTCATCCTTAAGGCCCATTTATTTCAAGGATGTAGTTAAAATAAAATCCTCTTCTTCAAATTCTCAAAACCCTCCTTTGCCTAGTGTGCATATAGTAGAGAAATCTGAAGAGGTGCCAATGTTGGAGGTCACAAAACTACTCTCATTTTATAAATCATCTTCAATAATTTACAAATTCAATGGTTTTTTACCCTCTATATCATACTTATACTAATGGATCTATTCAACCTAGATGAAGTATTGTGAGGTATATCTATGATCCAAAGGTTTCCTCTGTTATAAATAATAGGTGTGCACGTTTAAGCATAGACAATATAGCAATATTGTCACCCAACCATAGGCCGAAGCCACCCATGAGAACCTTAACCTTGATAAAGAATAATTCCAGAAGAAAAACCTATTCCTAATATCCAATCAAGGTAGGGTATCACTCTCCAGAGTTAGAATACCAAGAAGAAAGTCCAAACCATAACCAAGAGAGAGTCTAAGACTGAAACCGAAAATACAAGTTGCAGTAGCTACAGCTACTCTCCAGAATTTCGCACAACTAAATTTCTGCAGTTGCGAGTTGTGTGTGTCCAAACGAGCTCTGGCATCCTATATTTATATTGTTCCTCCTTAGATTTCTGGGCCAACTTCTCATTCTAAAGGCTAAAAACTCAATATTAAATATTTCCTTTAGCCGACTTGTCTTCTAGGGTTACGTCCAATGCTTTAAGGCTTCTTTTTGCTTCTGGAATATTCTATTCTTGTCAGGGTTACACATGGAGGTTAATACCTCCCGCAACTACCATAATATCAACACTCCCTCCTATCTAGGCAGATATTGAAGGAAATGGTCTTGAGCACAAACATACCATTCAATTGGTAGAATCATCATAGCCATACAGACTATCTCATGATTAGATCACGAGCACCATCATCTCTATCAGTATCATCTGATAGCATCAACTGCATCATCTCTCGAAGCCATACTCCATCTGAGTAATTAGGCATTGTGTTTAATAAGTCACTCACTCCACAGAGTGATACAAGAACCATTCTTCTAATCTAGACATATGTCCTAGAAGAATAACTATTCAAACAGATGTTGGAATCCACACCATGGGCTATAAGGACTATTCTTCTAATCCAAACATATGTCCTAGAGGAATAAATGTCCTAGACCATTTTACCTCTGGAGAATGTATGTCCATCGACACACTGACTATCCATCTAGCTGATAATAATTTTCAACACTACTGATAGTCTACATGGAAATCAGAACAATGCCATTCAATAGAACATAACTGTGTCTATCCATAGTAGTACATAACTACTATACAGTGGTACACAACCACACCAAGTAGAAAATGACTACTTAATCAACGACACATAGTCACAACCAGTGGAACACATCCACCACAGTAGCATACATCTATTATCCAGAGACATACAATCTCCATAGAAATCATATCATCTGATATCAACCTGCTTAAAACAATATCATGATATAAACTGAGTCATCTTGACCATTCTTCCACTCACATCTATGAGATCTGGAAGAGCATCTACCCTTAGAATGTAAAACATAATCCATGGGCAATCTGGACTATTCTTCTCAGGCATAGAAGAATAATTGTCCCTGATTTCTAAGTTTGGACCATTCACCTAATTGGGCCATTCCTTCGGCACTAGTCATAGTGCAACTTGGAGAGAATGAATCTTCCCTAGGGAATGCATGTCCCTGATTGTTGAACCTAGACCATTCACCTCATTGGGCCATTCCTCTGACACTAATAATAGTGCAACCTATATAGAATGAGTCTTCCCTAGGGAATGATTGTCTGGACCATTTCCTAATGGAAATGATTGTCCTACACCAACCTCCAAAATGAACCATTCTTCGAAACTACTCACAATTATGAACTTCAAAAGAGTGACTACCCAACGAGGCAGACCATTCTACTTGACCACTACTCAGAGTGACTACCAAGAAGAATGATTGTCCTAGACCATTCCCCCACACTAGACACAAGAGGAATCGTTGTCTATGGTACATCAACAATCTATCGAACCATTTTCATTACGAAAATGATTGTCCAATATGGACTATTTTCTAAACTGGAAAATGCCTGTCTGTCAGAAATCTCAAACCACTTTCCAAACTGGAAAGGAACTTCTCATCCCAAACCATTTTTCAAACTGAAAAATGATTGTCCATAAATCAATAACACATCAGTGCTCCCTCCCAACCTGGGAGTAATCTCTTCCTTTTTCAATAAAGAAGTCATCTCCATGATCCCCAGCTTGTTTCTTAAGTACGCAAAATTTTTCATCTTGGACAAAGGATTTACCAAAATATTTGTTATCTGCTCATCTGTGGAGATATGTTGGAGAACCAATTCTCTTTTCTAGAATTCATCATGGAGAATGTAATGCTTGATCTCAATGTACTTTGGTCTATCATGGAACACTAGTTTTCTCTAAAGGATTCATATAGCTCTGATCATTACAATATATCATGGTTGAATTCAACACTTTTGTTTCCTGCTAGCTCATGACATCATGGCAAGGCTCAAACTGAAACATATCCAAGTAGAACTTCTTATGTCATCATGAGATTTTTCCCCAAACTTCTGAGTAACTATTATGATACATTATCTTTGTCATAGAAATTTTTCACCACGCTTCTGCTGTATATGAGATACTATGCATCAAGTTGTTTGAATACATACAAGGTCTTCTTATATCTGCATACATGGGTCTTATTTCTAGTATAATATTCTTTCTCACTTGCTCTATTGGGAAGAACAATCTTTTACATGTAAATTCCAATCCATGGATACTACAAGAGGTATATATGGAACAAGTTGTTGTCATAGTCTTCTCCCTTTTTATGGAAGAACCTCTGAGTCTTGCAATGCTTCCATTCATAAGTATTTTTCACATTTTTCTATAGCATAACTTCCATTTCTTCTGCTCGATTGCTTCTTAGTGAGTTCAAACCAAGCTGGTAGTCTTTGTGATTTTCGGTACAATAACTGGTTGTTCTAGCTTTTTCTTTCTTTCTTGGAATCTTCATGTTCTTCCTCATGTTTCTCTTTAGCTCTTGGGTCCATGGATTCTTTTATAGATTCCATGCCTTGAAGATTACAACTTCTTCCTTTCATATGAGGATCATGGATGTATATGGACAACCAAGGATACTTTAAGGATTCTTTTCGAAGAATACTTCTTCTAAAGTCAAATTGAACATGTGCTACTTTTCATGGCTGCTACTTTCAATGGGAACATGGATAGATACTTCATAATCCTCAATGGATCATATTATTTAGGATTAGCTCCCTCCTAATACTTGCTTCATGCATGAATGCATTCTCTTATTTTGGAATTATGTAATCACCTCCCTCCATCTAAGATAGTCCATGCTTTTGTCTACATTCTTATTTCCTTCTGCAAGGTGTCACGAGTCTTTTTCTAATTTCCTATGTTTTGACTTCTTCTGTGTCTCTTCGGGTTTGATTCTGATTTCGTCTTATCTGGAAGTTTTTACTTATATAGTATCTTCCACATGAATTGTTACCAAAGATTGTCAACATACTTCATCTTTTCACGTGCATTGCTTGACTTGTAGTCATTGTAATAACATTCCTTATCCGTTCATTATTTCATAGGTATCGTTTCCCTTGAACATATTTTATTCTAAGAAATAGATATACATGATATGTACATGAAATATGTAAACATGATATATACAAGAGCTTTGAATAATATTGTTACCTTGACTTAGAAGAAGAAGTTTGTTTTATCCTGCTTGACTTTCTTTGAGGGTTACCTTTCTTTGGCATTTGTTGTTTCGTCAGTTTCCTTCCTCTTATTTAACTCGGGACAATGGTTCCTGTAGTGACCATATTTTCGACAGTTGAAGCATTGTATCTTTTTCATATCCTTTTCTTGATTTGGTTTCTTCCTTGAGACAAACTTCTTCTTATTCCTAAAATTCTTGAACTATGTTGTAAAAGATTGATCATCGTATTTCTTTTTGGGATTTCTCTTTTGCGTTAATCCTTGATTCTTCTTTTGCACAACAAGTCCAAAGTTCTTCAAATGTGGGATACTCCTTTCTTGTGTTCATGCTTGCGGAAAATGCATCCCATATCTTGGGAAGACCATTGAGTACTTTATTTACCAGTTGCTTCTTTGAAATGGTTTCTTCAATAAATCGTAGTTGATCTCTTAACTGAGAGATTCTCACAAGGTATGATGTTATGTTGTCATCATCATTCATTTTCATGTCACAGAGCTCATTCTTCAAACTCATTACTTGTCCAATGTTTATGACTGAGAAGAGGTTAGTTAGGGAATCGTACATCTTCTTAGATGAGTCAAGATGAGAGATGTAGGGTATCAAGTGGCATTTTACAGAGTCAACTATGATACTCATGGAATTGATGTCATTGTGTTTTAACTTCTCCATAACTACAATGTTTTTAGGTTCCTTCTCTTTTCCTTCTTTAAACTGTGGTTCCACGATCTTTCCTTTCACGATATCCAACACTTTGTTCTTGACAAGGATGAGATCAATCCTTGTCTTCCATGCTCTGAAGTTAGAAGCTCCTTCTAACATGTTTTTTGACTTCATAGAGTAATTCATGAATTCTTTGACTTGGTCAACCTTTGACATTGACCAAAAACTCAAACTTGACATCTTATCTTGTTGAGAGTACCAGGAGTTGTGCTAGTCTAGGGCGCACTAGGATATCCATAAATTAGGTCAATCTCTTCACTTAAGGTGCCTCAACAAGAGGGTTAGGGTTTCGTTGTTACAACTACAACTGTAACTGAGAAAAAATCCTCCCAATCTATCTTCCAATGGTTAGACTGTCTAAAGATAGTGTGGGCCCATAACCTGTTAGAAATAATAGGTGTACTTGTTTAAACATAGACAATATAGCAATATTGTCACCCAACCATAGGCCAAAGCCACCCCCGAGTACCTTAACCTTGACAAAGAATAATTCTAGAAGCAAACCCTAGGCCTAATAGCCAATCAAGGTAGCATATCACTCTCCAAAGTTAACATACCAAGAAGAAAGTCCAAACCATAACCAAGAGAGATTCCAAGATTGAAACCGAAAATACAAGTTGCAGTAGCTGTAGCTGCAACTACTCTTCAGACTTGCGCACAACTAAATTTCTGAAGTTTTGAGTTGTGTGTGTCCAAATGAGCTATGGCATCCTGTATTTATATTGTTCCTCCGTAGATTTATTGGTCAACTTCTCATTCTGGAGGCTAGAAACTCAATATTAAGTATTTCATTTAGCCAACTTGTCTTCTAGGGTTATGTCCAATGCTTTAGGGTTTCTTCTTGCTTCCGGAATATTCTATTCTTGTCAGGGTTACATGTGGAGTTTAGTACCTCCCACAACTACCATAATATCAACATCCGCGTTGTTGAGTTTTCAAATATTATTGATTGTCAGAAAGTTTTTAGGAGGGTCCTTGATTCTACGATAGAGTGGGTCTTTTTATTATCCCATGGTTCCTATATTTTACCCTACCACTATGTATGTTACCAAAATGATAGTTTGGGTTCACTTCCCAAATCTACCTTTATATTTTTAGCATTTATCATTTTTTGAAGATATCGGGGATACCTTGGACAACTACATAAAAATAGATCTTGACCAGATTAAGTTGAGTTTATTCGCATATGCCCTATGTTGAATCGATATCAACAAGGGTCAACTAGACAAGATGATACTATAGAAGGGAAATTTTAGATGGGCTTAGGTTCATGATTACAAAAATAATTTTTTTGGGTGTTGGCTCTACCAAAAAAAATGACATCTTCAAGATTATTTTCCCAAAGTGTGAGCTCACTCAAAATAGAATAGAGAACAAAAACCTAAACCAAAACACTATCAATCCTATTTAAAGTGAAAAAAATCAACCACCAAGAGGATTTGATAAGGATAACCATACATATCCAAAAGTACAAATTGAGGACTCAATTTTTCCCTTAGAGGCTAGAGAAGAAGACATGACTATCAGACCTTCTCCCTCAAGGGAGCTAATGATAAATGAAGCACCACTAGGAGGCATGAAGAGACTTCATGAATGTGACAACTTTGATTTCAATGAGGAATTGGTACTCCATATGCATCCAAACAATCCAAATTTAGAATCACAGTTAGTCATTGTGGAACCTTCTCCAAGAGGGTGGCATGAAGTTAAAAGGAAGAAAGTGAAAAAGGGTAGGATTGAGGATTATGTTTCATTGAGATGAAATTTCCATTTAGTATGTAAAATTGAATTTTAAGTGTAGTTTGTACATAAAATCTATTCAATCTTTGAATATAAAATGGTTATTTTTTCTTTGAAAATAAAACCCAAGGTTGAAGAAAGACACTTTTCCATTAAGTATTTGAAAACACTTGTTATATAAGTTATTTTATAGCAATTTGGACTAACATAATTGCATTGAGACTAGATAGGTACCTTTATAGCACATGTAAAAGTGTAAAGGGTTACATATGTAACATTAATAAACTAAGTTGGAAAAATATTAAAGTTTGTAAAAATGAAAAATGAAAAAATAGTCTATTGGACACACCTACCACACTTAGAGGGGGGGTGACTGAGTGTGGGGCTCTTTTTCCCAAAATCTCCCTCTTTACAAAAACTCCTTAGTTAACATTCAACATTTATTCATTACCCATTGCTGTAATTTATAACCAGTTAGATGAGAACATATATCATCATCAAGTCATCACTACAAGAAACCCAAAGAACACAAGATGTATGTACAATTTTTCTTTGTATTATAGACAAAAATATGGGGGATTATTAGAAACAACTGAATAGAGTACAACTCTACAAGAGCACCACCTCTATAATGCAAGACTCATCTTACACCCTCAGCACCAACTGAGATGAGGAAATAATCCTCAATAGATATCAATCTGTCAACATGTACGCGACCTGTCAGTAGTGCAGCCAGTGTGTGCATGCGCCCTGGCTCACTACAGCATGCGTATGCATGCAGTTAGTGTATACAACAACCTGCGTATACCTTCTGAGATATTAGGGTTTGTCCTTCAAGATGAACTCAGATTCTCTGCAATCAATATATCATTCTCTTCTGTCTTTGAATGTCCAATCTGACCACCAGCTAGTCACAACACATCCAAGCTCTCTAATAGCTTGCTCATGCTCCACAACAAATCAATATGAATACTATATCAATCATGTATAAACAACTAGTATACCATAGCAATCATGTCACCACTGAATCACAAGAGTACTGATCACTCCACCAACCAAATCATCCAAACTAAACCATATCATAGAATCCATACCAAGAATGTCCTAAGAATTCACAACACATCAAACAATAGTATCCATCAAGACAATAATGTAACCATACCAGTGTCTCGATGATATATCTGAGCCCATAGAATGTAGATCTGGAACCTGCCTCATCATCTAGGAGCTTGGCACCAGCTCAAACACAAATATCCAGGATTTTATCCACTATACGCTCCCTATACATAGTCAACCCACATACATACTCACCTTATAAAAATCCATCCCACGTATACCTTCAATGTATATGCACCCTATACACAGAAAACTCGCGTATGCATTAGAAAATAGGGTTTTCTATGAATCCGAGAATTTTTCCGTCAAGATCTCCGACATTGTCGAAACTTTGATGCATCCATGAGATCCTCCTCTCGCTCTCTTCCTCAGAATAGATATTCAATCATGCTCAAGAGATCCACACCAATAAAATTCTCTCACAAGAAGCTCTCCATCAATACTCCAAAAGATATTCACAAGAAGC